>JAVGWX010000020.1:17546891-17604391 GCA_036924085.1 Ariolimax columbianus | reverse complement strand
CACTGTGAGCTGACGTCGATACCGAAAAGTGTATCAAATGTGCCATCATTGCAGTTGTTACAGTTACTACAAAATAACATTACAGATGTAACGTGGCTTCCCCACTCAGGCGTTCTATCATCCTTAAATCTAAACACTAACAGCATATCGGATCCTGTACATCTGGGGGAATCTCTGCGACCGTTGGCTGACATTTTGAAATATGTCAACTTAAAACAGAACCAACTTAGAGTTATCCCAGATTTGACTTTCATGACAAACTTAGGCGACCTAGATCTGTCTTTCAACCAAATATCCGATACGTTCTCAGGATCGATGCCTGGGGGTCTGTATAATCTGGATTTAACAGGCAATTTTCTTTCTTCAGTTCCACGTATCTTCTATAATGCAACTTCTATTGCATACATGCATCTTGGTTTCAACCTTATAACGACAATCGAGGACACAGACTTCCCTCTGTGGGTGACAGAGGTCAATCTTGAAAGCAACAACATATCCCACTTAACAAACACCAGTTTCCCTGAAAACTCAAGCGTAACATTTCTGATCTTAAATGGTAACCCGCTAACCCACATTGACACAATGGCATTCTCGAACCTTCTTAAGCTCGTAGATCTTAACATTCAAAATACGAAACTAACTCGCCTACCTCAGGCTTTCTCATATCTGACAGGTCTTATGCTGTTGGATGCCAGGGAAAATCCAGATCTAGTGTGCACTTGCTTAGAGAAAAGTTTAGATCCTTGGATAAGGGGATTAGTTACTTTAGCAGGAGATTGTGGGGTGTCTAGTATTCAGGATTTCTTTGATACGTTGAGTCAAGCGTGTCCTGTTTGATGAGACTTTGAGGAAAATAATAAATTATTCTATGAAACTTCACTTGACTTATTTTTTGTTTTTTGTATATACTGTTATGTTGATTTTTGGAGTTGTGGGCTAATGATGTCGTTACATTGAAGAGAGTCAATAATTTAAATCGGTTAACGGGATGTTGAGCGTCGCGTGAGATGTAGCTGCCAGCAACACAGAGCTGACTGATAGGGTCAGGAACAGCGATCCAGCAATGACTGCTAGCGTCAGTACCAGCAACCCACCGCTTACTCCTAGCGTCAGGTCCAGTGACCCAATGCTAGCTGCTAGCGTCAGGTCCAGTGACCCAATGCTAGCTGCTAGCGTCAGGTCCAGTGACCCAATGCTAGCTGCTAGCGTCAGGTCCAGTGACCCAACTCTGTCAAGTCCCTTGCCCGCCTCCACGTGGTGATCCTGGAAAACAGACTGGGACAGGGCAGACTGGCTATGGGGAAGGGATCGAAGAGGGACAGCTAGCCTGTTACCCAACCATGCCTTGCTAAAGTCGAATTTGCGGGATCGAAAAGTGCAAATATCGCAGTCAAGCTGTAGAGCAAGACACAACGTGTTGCGTTCTTCTGACTACATTCTGGAACTTGTAAAAGCGCTTCTATAAGGAAGTGTGAGAACGAACGCAACAAACAACGAAAAGAACAGAAGAAGAAGAACAAGAAGAAGAAGAACAACAAGAAGAAGAATTGTTAACAGTACATCGGATGCATCGTAGGGATTTCACAATCTCCACGCATCATAAACCGAATCCCGCCCTGTCCACTTTATCATTCACTGTATTTTTTCTTGGTACGCTCGCTCCTTCGCTTTCGGAAAGTAATGGCAGCCTACAATACTGCACACCTACCAGTAAACTGTTAACACCTAAACAGGATTGCACTTGTAAGAAGCAACGTGATGCAAAGTGTATGCTACTTTTAATCAGTACTAAGATCATAAACTTGAAGAAAAACAGGCAATTGGAAAAAAATAAACATTTACACTTATGCTCGGATGCACTAGCCCAACAGGCGATACATAAAAACCGTAGTGCATCGCACACCGCCTTGGAGAGTAGAGAAATATGGCGAATGTAGAACAACAATTTTTAAAAAAATTGTTTTTCTACGGGATGAATTCACAACAGCGAAGTCACGACCCAGATCTCAATAAATGACCTCATAGATATTGCGTTTAGTGAGAAAAATCCTGATGGACATCATCTAAAAAGCAAGCATTAAACACATGAATACAACACGTGACTTTGTTATGTCTACCAATGACTGTCTCGTAAACTGTGAAAGTCAGATCAGTAGTCCACCAATGACTGCCCCGTAAACTGTGACCGTCAGCTCAGACGTCCACCAATGACTGCCCCGTAAACTGTGACCGTCAGCTCAGACGTCCAGAAATGACTGTCCCGGAAGCTGTGAATGTCAGATCAGTAGTCCACCAATAACTGTCCAGTTAACTATGAAAGTCAGCTCAGTCGTCCACCAATGACTGTCCCGTAAACTGTGACTGTCAGCTCAGTCGTCCAGCAATGACTGTCCCGTAAAATGTGACTATCAGTTCAGTCGTCCAGCAATGACTGTCCCGTAAGCTGTGAATGTCAGATCAGTAGTCCACCAACAACTGTCCAGTAAACTGTGAAAGGCCGCTCAGTCGTCCACCAATGACTGTCCAGTAGACTGTGACAGTCAGCTCAGTCGTGAGTAATGACTGTCCTGTAAACTGTGACAGTCAGTTTAGTCGTCCAGCAGTGACTGTCCCGTAAACTGTAACATTCAGAGCAGTCGTCCAGCAATGACTGTCCCGTAAGCTGTGAATGTCAGATCAGTAGTCCACCAATAACTGTCCCGTAAAATGTGACTATCAGTTCAGTCGTCCAGCAATGACTGTCCCGTAAGCTGTGAATGTCAGATCAGTAGTCCACCAATAACTGTCCAGTAAACTGTGAAAGGCCGCTCAGTTGTCCACCAATGACTGTCCAGTAGACTGTGACAGTCAGCTCAGTCGTGAGTAATGACTGTCCTGTAAACTGTGACAGTCAGTTTAGTCGTCCAGCAGTGACTGTCCCGTAAACTGTAACATTCAGAGCAGTCGTCCAGCAATGACTGTCCCGTAAGCTGTGAATGTCAGATCAGTAGTCCACCAATAACTGTCCAGTAAACTGTGAAAGTCAGCTCAGTCGTCCACCAACGACTGTCCCGTAAATTGTGACTGTCAACTCAGTCGTCCACCAATGAGTATCAGGTTTTGGCGAAATATCCGCAGATGGTCTATAAGTTGAGGTAATCATTATAAAGTGCATTCTCATAGAGTGAGTCAGGTAATTATTGTCAGATGAGTAGACTGGAAGGTTCGAGTTCTAACGAATGAGACTTACACATTAGTACTAAGAGGTAAACGCTCTAACATTATTGTCACTCAAAGGTTCATTATGTTCCCAGAGGGGGATCCTCCAACGCTTCTTTCGATCACCTGAACATATTTCCTTTATCTGCAATTTTATCTTTTGTATAAACGTCACTTTCTCTTGTAGTTCACATACAGATCTATACATTATCTCTTCCAGTGTTGTCTCTTTGGGCGGAAAAAACAACATGTACGATATTCTCGCTTTAAAATAAACCCCAGAACACCAAAATAAGTCTTAACGGCAAATGTATGCGGCAAAACGACAACACAAACTACCTGGGAGTCACATTTGATCGGCGCATGACATGGAAAAGTCAGATCGAGAGAAACCGAATGAGAGCCAGACAAAGAATGGCAATCATGAGGAAACTTGCTGGCACAAGCTGCGGAGCAGACGAACGAATACTAAGGAAAATGTACACTGGAAGAGTGAGACCAGTTCTCGAGTATGGTATTGCGGCATGGACAACAGCAGCAAAGGCGAACTTTGATAAAATTAGCAAACTTCTAAAACAAGCCATGAGAGTTATAACAGGAGGCAGGAAGTCAACGACAATTGTAGAACTTGAAAAGATTACAAAACTGCAATCCAGAGAAACTCAGAAGACTGACAGACCATCCAATGCATCAGAGACTAAATAGATTTGGAAATGGGAAACTAAAGCGGAGAAACTTTGCAGAAATAGCCAAAGCAAAGATGAGCGAAGACCCTATGAACACATTAACAGCACCAAAGCCCATCCCTACTGTATGAAAACCTACCTGGAAGCAGAATATAATTTCCAAGGTGGTAGAAAATATACCAGGTATTGAAAACAAGAACAGCCAGACTGAATAAGAAAGAAGAGACATAACCCTGAGATACATAACAAAAAAACTACCCACGCATGGATTGGACCCATGCATACACTGATGGTTCTGTAACAAACACAACAAAGAACGGAGGGACAGGGGTATTCCTGAGTCTACCAAATGGTATAAAAATACCACTGTCAGTGGCAACTGGAAAATACTCAAGCAATTTCAGAGCGGGGGCAGAGGCACTGAGGGCTGCAGTAGCAGCAATGATGGCAGGCAAAATAAATGATAGTCCTGTTTACAGATGCCCTGGTCGTAGTCACAGCACTAAAAAGCCAGAAAAATACTGAACTTAATGATTTAAGAGCAGTACTCTGTCAACTATGACAGCAGTCCGCACCAAAAAGAGTAGTGGCACAGTGGGTTCCATCCCACTGTAACATCCAAGGCAACGAGGAGGCAGACAGACTGGCAAAAAAAGGTGCAAGACTACCACAACCAGATTCTAGTGTAACCTAAGAAGAGTCCAAAAGGCTTATTAGAGCCAAATGCAAGCTTAAATGGGAAACAGAACGTACTGGCTACACATAAAATGTTGCCTATTACCAGGTAAACAGAAGAGAGCAGGTCGTTGTCTTCAGACTCCACACAGGCCACACCAGACTGATGTACCACCTATTCTTCTTCTTCTTCTGCGTACGCAGTCAGACAGTAACCATTATTTTTTTCGAAAAAAGCGGCGGTCATCCTGAGGCTGTCGCTACTTCCATAGAGCTTGTCTTGCAGTTCCACTGGTGATGGCCACATCTGCTCTCTCTGATCCTCGTATGTCGGGCAGTTCTGCAGCAGATGTTCAGCGGTCATTTTACCAGTACCGCACGGGCATTCGTCGGTACACCCTATCTTCAATTTGTTGAATAGGTGGTACCTCAGTCTATTGTTGCCAGTGCGAAGTCTGAAGACAACGACCTGCTCTCTTCGGCTCAACTGGTAGTAGGCATCGTTTTTGGTGTAACCAGTATGTTCGGTTTCCCATTTGGTCATGTATCTGGCTTTGATAAGCCGTTTTGACTCTTCGTACGTCATACTGGTATCTGTTTGTGGTAGTCTTGCACCTTCTTTTGCCAGTCTGTCTGCCTCCTCGTTGCCTTGGATGTTGCAGTGTGATGGGACCCACTGTACCACTACCCTTTTTGGTGCGGACTGCCGGCACAGTTTGCAGAGTGCTGCTCTTAAGTCATTAAGCTCAGTGTTTTTCTGGCTTTTTAGCGCTGTGACTACGGCGAGAGCATCTGTAAGCAGGACTATATGGCTTTCATTTTCACTGTGTGTCACCATTTCTTCCACTGCCGCCCTCAGTGCCTCTGCCTCCGCTCTGAAATTGCTTGTGTACTTACCAGTAGCGAATGACAGTGTTATTTTTCTGCCATTTGGTAGGTTCAGGAATGCTCCTGCCCCTCCGTTCTGTGTTGTGTTTGTTACAGAACCGTCGGTGTATGCATGGGTCCAGTCCATGCTTGGGTAGCTTTTCGTTATGAAGCTTAGGGTAGTATCTCTCCTTTCTTTTTCTGTCTGGCAGTTTTTGTTTCCAATACCTGGTATATTGTCTACCACCTCTGGAAATATATCCTGCCTCCAGGTAGGTTTTCGTACAGTAGTGATGGGTTTTGGTGTTGTTAGTACGTTTATGGGATCTTCGTGCATCTTTGCTTTGGCTATTTCTGCAAAGTTTCTCCGTTTTAGTTTCCCATTTCCCAAATTGTTTAGTCTCTGATGCCTTGGATGGTCGGTCAGTCTTCGGAGCTTCTCTGACTGCAGCTGGGCTCTGCAGTCTCTTCTATCGGTCATGGATTGCAGTTTTGTAATCTTTTCAAGTTCTACAATTGGTACCACCTATTAAATAAACTGAAGATAGGTGGCACTGACGAATGCACGTGTGGTATCGGAAAAATGATCGCAGAACATCTGCTGCAAAACTGCCCGACATACGAGCTCCAGAGAAAGCACATGTTGCCATCGCCAGTGGCAACACTAGACAAGCTCTATGGCAGTGTCAACAGCCTCAGGATGACGTTTGACAGCGTACGAAGAAGAAGAAGAAGAAGAAGAAGTTTCTGTGGGCCAGTATGTTTTTCTCTGTACATCGGTCGTGACAGTATGTGCACTACTGTCTGAATGTACATATGGCTGAGTTAGTTAGTTAGTTTTCTTTCCACTTGTGCCGTTTAGCGTCATGCGAAGCTTAAGTCGTCTATCCTGCGCCAATTGCTTTGCATCGATCAATGTGAGCCCTTGTCGTTGCACAATCACTCTAATGTCATCTATCCACCTACCTTGCGGCCGCCCCCTTGGCATGTAGCCAAATCTACCAGCATTGTAAGCCATCAGTGGAAAATGATGAGGGTGTATTCTCATGAGATGACTAAACCAACTTATTTGTGTGCCTGGAAATGTATTCGGCACAAGACGTAGTGCCGACTATACTTCGAGTGTCGTCATTCCGCATTCTGTCTCTTCTGGTAACACCGATGACTTTCCTCAAACATTTCATTTCACAAGTCGAAATTCTGCTCTCGCACGCCCTTGACAGAGGCCATGTTTTGCACTAGTAGCACATAATCGGCATAAATATACTGTTTATCAGCTGTTGCTTTGTTGCCAAACTAATGCTCGGGTGTCTAAGTAATGGGGACAGGTGATACGTCACAGCATATGATTTCTGACACCTTGTCTCGATTTCCCTGTCGATCCAACCGTCTGTCGATCATAAATTATGTGTACATGTGTTTGCAGAGACGGTTGTGTCCTGTTCTGAGACTCAACACAGCAGTTAACTCATGTCTGCTTCTCTTATGATAATCGTCTTCTGTTAATGTGTGTGGCTCTCGGGTTAACTTGATCGTCCGTATCTTTTGTTGGTATGTAACTGGTTGGTATGTTGCTCGCCTGTAGCACCCTCATTTGCCAGTCGATCGTCTGTGTCGTTTTGGGGTATTCCACAATGAGAAGGTAACCTCTGCATGGCAATCTTGCTCTTAGTTCTTCAGTTCAGGCACTATAGCCTGGTGTTGTTATTGTTGTGGTTGTTGTTATTGTTGTTGTTGTTGAATGTCCACATCGAGTAGTATTACCGTTTTGTTTGCAAGGAAAAGTATGGTATGTGACTGGTTGTAGTAGCTTTCCTGTCCTGAGCCTGCAGATGAAGGTGAATCGGTGTCCTCCAGTTGGTTGTGCTATGCTTTGCTTCATCTGCGTGTCTCTCACTACTACGGGGATCACGTCGATCCTTCATTTCATTAGCCAGGCTGTCATGAAAACAACCCGTTTCCAGGAAGCACTGCGTGGAAGCGGAGATGAGGGTCTTGGCCAGTATATTTTACTTGACTAACTAACATGCCGTATTATTAAGTTGGGCCTGATCAGACGTTAGTCTTCCTTCCCAGTAGAGCCTGTAGACCTGTCAGTTTCACAGACATAGCGTGTTGAATAGAGCCTATACATACAGACGGCTGAAAAGAGTTTCAATTTGGATAAAAAAGTAAATAAAATATGATGGTCTGAAATAGTTTAAAAAGATATCGTTGTAAATAAATGAATCATCAAGACTAATCAAAATAACTAATTAATATAACAAAGGGGGCACTCAACTCAAATATTGTAGCAATCTCCACCACGCCTTATCATAGTCACGCCACTGAATCTGGGGAACGCTAAAATGACGATGTTTGTTTAACTAATTACAACACGAAACAAAAAGATAAATGAGACAGATAACGTAGATTTGCAAGAGTCCAATTGCTTGGCAGAATGTTATTCAAATGTAAGATTACGTGAAGATAATGAGGCTTGTTATCAGTAGTATAATGACCTTGGCCTCGTTTATCTACATATACATAATATATACTTAGTTACTTTCCGTGGCCAAGCAACACGTTATATATTTTGCATCCATATTGTCATTTGCCTCCTGCATGTTTCCAAGAGATTGTGGTAGGTCATCAGGTGGTCTGGGTCCTGCATTGCGCCGCAATCACATGTGTCATGATCTGTGTATCCCTATCGCTTCATATTCCTCTTGCACCGTGATATACCAGTTCGGAGTCTGTTCAGCGACTTCCATGTTGTGTATGGTAGATGATGTCCAGGAACAGGTTCCTCCCGAAGTTCCTTCTCTGGGGCCTGCACCAATTCGTGTTACCTCACGATACGGCGACTTTCAAGGTTTGTATGTATGGGGTTTGTTGTTTTTTAGAAAGCTATGTCTGGATTTGAGTCTTGTGTTTTGTACCTGATGTCCAAACATTGAGTGCCTTGGGTCGTGCTTCTGTTTTTCTCGTTCGATTTCTGCTGCGACGCTTCTTCGGATCTTGGGGGGGGGGGGGGGTGCAATGCCAATTATGTGGTTATTTTATCAATGGGGGTGGGTTTTAGGCACCCTGATACCATCCGACCCGCCTCATTTATTGCTGTATCAACTAGTTTCGCATGAACATAGTTTTTTCCAGACTGAGCAGCGTATTCAGCTACGGAGAAACACAAGGCAAGTGTAGATGTCCAAAGGACTGATGTCTGTGCCCCCCCCCCCCCCCCCCCTCCCAACCAACGTTGTGCTGGTCAGTTTTCTGATGATATTATTTCGCTTTGTGTCTTGCCAGTGCGTTATGTAAGACAATGTGCGGACTAATTTTACGTCTAGATATTTGGGAGCCATGCAGTGTTCAAGCTCCTGCCTTTGCCAGCTAATCTGGTTTTCTTTTTTGCCTTTCTGTTTCTGAGGTGGTAGGCACATGCCTGGGTTTTACTGGGATTTGGTTTAATGGGATTCTTGTGGTAGTATTCTGCAAGGGCATTGAGAGAGCTTTGCTTTCCACTTCCTCAAACCCTTTTCCCTGGGCAGCAACTGATGTGTCATCAGCATAGATGAATGTCCTTGTGTCTGTGTCCATGGGCAGGTCATTAGTATATATGTTAAATAGCATGGGTGCTAGGACACTTCCTTGTGCCAGGCCGTTGTTTTGGTTTCGCCATATATATATAATCGAGGCATGTTCAAATGAAAACGAACAAAATTGCAACAAGTGAACATGCGTACGATGCGCATGATATCGTCACTCATGGTGCAAACAGCCCACACCAACCGTCACGTTTGCAAAATTTCGAGACCGTTGAAAACATGGCGGGTGTGAAATGTAATCCGTCTAGAGTTTCTAACAGCTGAAGGATGTCTACCAGTTCAAACTCATCGCAGAATGCAGGCAGTGTCGAAAACCACAATATATATATATATAAGATGGCGCCATAACTCTACTGTTTTGGATCATTATGGATGCCACCAGACCACGGATTTGCCTGGAATTCACACTAGTCGACGACTTACACTTGTGTTCACGGAAACGTGGAGTTGTTTTCCGTCAGGACTTGTTATTTCGTTCTTTTTTTGTGATTTCTTCCATCCGTTCATCCTGGTCTGGACGCCGGCTGAATGGCACTACGCTTATACCTGTGTCGTATTTCACGGGTTAGTTCTGCCGGTTCACCTTCACGAGTTTGGCTTGTGGGAATTTTAGATGCCACTATGATGAGCTGAATACAGCTGGGGAGAGATGCCAGACTCACTCACACGCTGAGTGTTGTCCATACGACCTCTTGTGGTTATCGAAAAGGCACGACAAACTGCGTTAGATGCCATCCCACCTTTCTACCATGCGGGTTACATGTTTACGGAAAGGCTTCGGTGGTAACCCTGAGACAAAATCTGCATCCTATGCTATCTCTAGTCGTCTCGATGAATGTCTTGCCACTGGCAAAAGGTAGCTTAGGCTCTGTGAGTGAGGTTGACAATAGGCGCAGTTTCTTCCTCACTTTAATCCAAATCACCGCGCAAGTCACCCATTTCAGCGGACACAGCAAGATATACGACTGTCCACACGGCTGAACAAAGAGAGTGGTCTTCATCACTTGTGATGGACAACTATATATATATATATATATATATATATATATATATATATATATATATATATATATATATATATATATATATATAAATATATATATATATTGTCACTTCCATAACTGCACTACGGCATTAAGCCATCTTTTTTCGTCGTCTCATTGGCTTCCGGACTGTAGCTCAGTGTTATAGAATGTATTTTTCATCCGCCTTTCTCATGGCCCGAGTAATGTGTTCCCCCATTTTACGGAAGGTCACGTTTACGTTGTCTTTCCATGTTTACTTCGGTCTACATCTTTCCCTTCTTTCTGATGTTTACCTGTAAAAGGTTGCTTGAATAATGTGGTCCAGTTGCATTATCACAGTATGGTCAATCCAATTCATTCTCTGTTGTCCGATGTACAGTTGGAGATAATTATTCCATCCTTTTCTTTAAAAATCGTTACTGGGTCCTATTCATTATCAATGTCTGGCACTAGTAGCACAGAGTTGGGATGAAGATACTATTTATAATCTGCTTTCTGCTTGGTGGGAAATATTGGGATGTCTTAGTAGTGGATACGGCTGGTAAGTGATAGCGTTTGCCCTCTGCACTCTCGTCTCAATCTCTCTATTGAGTCTGACACCATCAGTAAAAACAATTCCCAAATAACTACATTCACGTACCTTCTTAAAGTTTCTTTTTACTTAATTATAAAGTGTATTGCGCTTTCTAAATACATTCATTGTCTCTGTCTTATCAATAGCGGCGCTTGCACGGCTTAACAAAATATGGCAAGGTAAACGGTTAGCACTACGCACGAAAATCAGATTAATGCGTACACTGGTCCTGTCAATATTTCTCTATGCGTGTGAGACATGGACAGTTACAGCTGACCTTCAACGAAGGATACAGGCCTTGGGGATGAGATGTTTCCGAAGACTTTTAAACGTCACGTACAAAGATCGAATTACAAACGAGGAAATGCGAAATAGAATTACGACGGCAATAGGGCCTTTCGAAGATCTCTTGGCAACTGTCAAAAGAAGGAAATTCACTTGGTTCGGTCACATATCGAGATCAAATGGTCTTGCAAACACAACCCTCCACGGGAAGGGGCATGGCAGACGACGAAGAGGCCGGCCCAACAAGAGATGGGAAGACAACATAAAAGAATGGACCAGTCTCTGACCAGAAGAGTCACAGGCAGCGGCTTCTGACAGAGAGGGATGGCGTGGAGTTGTGAGGATGTCTTCATGTGTGCCCCAACGACCTCCCCGGTTACGGGATGACCTGACCTGACCTGACCTGTCTTTGATGTGTTGATATTCATGTCCCACTTTTAACAGTTTAAGTACGGTGAGACAATATGAGAGGAGGGAATATAAGAGTGTTCAACCAACGTGCTACACAGACCAACATTATCCATACCCTGTACTATTTGATGAGAGAGACTGAGCACCTATGGGTATTCCCGGAGTACAGTGATGAAACAGAACAGAATCAATATGACCGTGTAGATAATGTTCATTGGGGCAGATAAAACAGTGGCTGTCTTATGTACATTACGTAATAACTCAAGTTAGCTTATTACATTAGTTAATGCATTCACTTTAGTGACATAAGAACGGTAACGTTCTTCCACTGTAAATGCAGATACGTACTGTACACATGTGAATGCATCTGTAGAGAAGAAGGTACTTTACCTCTACGTTTCTTTGACGCTGTCAACAGGTTGGAGATGTTATGGGCTGTCTTGAGTTTGTATCTTGATTATCATCATCATCTGTCGGTTTACGTTATTTGTGTCCTTGTCTTTCGTCATTGTATCATGATAAGAGGAGCGCGTGGCCCAATGGTTTCGAGGCCTGCCTGCCGACAAGGAAAGCAGCGGTTCGAATCACCGGTATGGCATACGTTGTTATTCTGTTGGGGGTGAAATAAATAAACATAGCCAGCACACGACGTTGCGACAGCAGTGGCGAAGCGGTCTGTAGTCCTCAAATTTCAAAACTCATCGACTACCCCAGCAATGGGGTAAATGTCGTATGGCAGAAAATAAAAGAATTATGATAATGTAGTTATATTTATAGTTGTTGTAGTTGTTGTAATTGTTGTAGTTGTTGCTTATTGAATGACTACAATGAATAACATGGCTTGGCTTGGCTTACCTTCGTTCGTTCTCAATCTTCAGCTACCAATCCCTGAAAGGGCTTAAGTAGCAGAATGTAGTCCAGAGAACGGAATGCGTTGTGTCGTATTTTACAGCTTGACTGCGATATTTGTACTTTACAGTTCAGCGCATTCGACTTAAGAAAGCCTTTATTGAGTACCGGGTTAGCATTCCCTCTTTGATCCCTTCTCCGTAGCCAGTCTGCCCTACTGCAGCCTGGTATCCAGGATCACCGCGTGGGGGTGTAGAAGGGTCTTGGCAGCTCTGGTTCGCTGGCCCTGACGCTAGCAGTCAGCTATGGGTCGCTGACCACTGCAGCTCATACGCTGCTCAGCATCTTGATCACCAATGAATAATATTACTCTTGTGTGCGCTATGGGGCGGGTTGTTGCTACTTTATTTTACATCCCGAGCATGCCGATGAAGGTGGACCTGTGTCCTCCAGGCGGTTGTGTTATGATTGGCTGCGTGTTGCTTACTACTACGGGGATCCTGAACCGAGCTAGCTAGGGGGACCTGCGGGGAAGTGAGGTAGGGGCCTTTGGTCAGTATATTTGACCTCACCATGACGGGAAACTGAGTCTAGTCAGGCGCAACATACTGATCAGGACATCGCATCAAGGTCAGGCTGGATACACTGACCAAGACCACCATCTCACTTCCTTATAGCGTTCCCTGGAAACAAGTTGTTTTCAAAGCTGTCTGGCGGACGAGATGTGGATCGATGTGATCCCCGTAGTAATGAGCGCCACACAGATGCAGCCAATATCTCAATTTACCGTACATCTATTGCTGTTATCTTCCTAGTTGTGTCGTTGGCTGTCTCAGTCACATCTGCTGTCTGTATTTTCTAATCCTATGGTTTTACTTTCATGTTTCCTTTCCTATCTGGATGTGACTAATCCATTCATTTTTGTATCACCAATATCATCGCAAACAGATTTATTTATCATCATTTCTTTCTATGAGGCGCCCCCTACCTCATCTCCCCATTCTTCTATATAAGCACATATCAAAAGTTTCAATTCACTGCTACAATGATGTATTGATTGTCCATGTTTTTCCGCCATACAGCAATGATGAGCGTACATAACACCTAATCACATTTTAAATGTGTCGCGAGTTCTTTGTTTCGTTTAATAATTGTTTAATTTATGTGTATATATATATATAATGTTTGCATTGGATCTTTTTGCTTCACTGGAATACAGAGGGATTATGGCTACATCATCATCAATAGAGATTCTTTTTAAAAATCATGTATCTTGTGTTTGTTTACTAAGTCAGGTGGGTTCTCGAGGTACTTGTGATTGCAGTGCGGTACACTATTCACAATTCAAGTCGCTGTACACCACCGAGTGGTCCTCCGGGGTGTGGGTGTTTGTGTCTGCCAAAAACAAGAATAGCACTACTGTACTGCAAAGAGCATGTCGTAAAATACGAATAACTGTGTGACATGGCATGACACCTGCATAGTAAGTCGTTTGTGTAGAGCAGCATAATATGCGACTCACAGGATGTGGATGTAGTTTACTATAGTATTATGTCTATTAAGATGAACTCGCACATCGATCAACCATCCTCAGCGGCACTTGTCCCAACGTAGCGGAGTAATACGCTGCTCAAGCCTAGACCTCTAAAGCAGGAAACTTTATCCTTGCTACATCCAGCTCATACCAGAGGTGAAACCTGCATAAGGGCATCCGACCTTGTAGAAGTACGTCGACTAAGAACTAAGAACACTGGATGAATGCTCTGTGGTTCTTTGACAAACTAACGTAATAATTAACGAATGTGTATTTTCCTTATCATTTTTATCAACAAGCCGCTGTCCGAGTATCTGGGAAAACATCAGATTGGTTTGCAGTACAAAAGGGAGTCCGACAGGGATGTATCCTCTCACCTTATCTGTACAACATATATGAGGAATGTATAATGAGAAATGTTCGAGATGACGAGAACATTGAAAGCTTCGGCCCATTTACTATTGGCGGGTACCATATTCCAGATTTACAATACGCAGACGACACAGTGATTCTATCTAGAAATGCAGAAGGGCTATAACAGCTACTTTCAGCCGTTAATGGACACAGTAAAAATCAAAACCTGTTTATAAACATAAATAAAACAAAGATACTGACCACTGACAAAACAAAATGTCAGCATACATTTACAGTGGGTGGTGAGGAAATAGATCAGGTCACGCATTTTGAATATCTTGGCTCCAGAATTAACAAAAATGGCGACTGTTCGAAAGAAATCAGAAGAAGACTAGCCATGGCAATGCAGAGACTGAACAGCCTGAAAACATTAAAGCAGAGCACCAACAAAATGAGAAAAGTACAAATCTTAAAGTTAAGTTAAGTTAGTATGATGAAGATGATTCGACGACAAACTAACTAACTAAATAACATAACTTGACATAACTTAACTTGTCTTAACTTGATTTAACTTAACTTATCATGACTTAACGTTTCATAACTTTACTCAACGTAACGTCTTTATACTGGTTTAGAAGACTCTTGATAGTCTGTATAAAACAAGTTTACTTTACATCCCCATGACCAAAAAATCGCCGTGTCCTTCCAATTTATTCTTGAATGCATTATTTGACCATGCTTTCCCTATTTCATGTGGTAATGCACTCTAGTCATACCTTCTGAGTTACAAAGTTTATCAGCTATTTCTGCTTTAGAAAATGTGTTGTTTATTATGGTTGTAACTTTCTTTAGATAACGGGACAGTCATTGTAACCGCTGTCAACCATTGTGATGCAGTTAGATTTGGGTCGCTGACCACTGCAGCTCATGCATTGCTCAGCATCTTGATCCTGTTTTAAATTATATATCTTCCAACTGTGTACAGTTTACAATTTTGAATTATTGATATTGTTCATGAAGGTAACGTGTTGCAAATATCAATTCAACCGTCCCACAACGCGCACGAAAACCACACCAACTTGCAGAGAGTAAACCCTACTCAATGTTACTATTTAGGCGCAGCCAAGAAAAAAGTGTATCATGCTGTTGTTTTAGTCACTTTGTTGCATACCTGTGAGTCATAGACAGTGCATAGCAGACATAGCAAACAGCTCAATCGTTTTCACTTGAGCTGCCTGAGATGGGCACGAAGACCTTTAATAAGGGATCATATCTGCTGTCTACGTATGTAGCTCAGTTTCAGACGTTTGGACCCAGTACCAAACTCTGCAATTCTTAGCAAATTAAATATTGTGAGCTTACACTCGCTTCTGCAAAACGTCTCGGTAAGATGGGCATGATCTGATATTTGTATGTCCGTTGAGGCAAAACATATTGGCCATACTATGGATCAGGTGAAACATACTGATAAGACTATGTCGTGGGCATGTGAAACATACTGATCAGATTATGTTTGTCAGGGCCAGGTGAAACATTTTGAGTACACTATGTTAGCCAGAGTCAGGTGAAACATTCTGACCAGTCTATCTTAGACAGGGTCAAGTGAACCATTCTGATCAGACTTTGTTAGCCAGGGCCAGCTGAAACATTCTGATTAGAGAATGTTAGCCAGGGTCATGTGAAACATTCTGATCAGACTATCTTAGCCAGGGTCAGGTGAAACATTCTGATTAGAGTATTGTTAGTCAGGGTCAGATGAAACATACTGATCAGACTATGTTAGCCAGGTTTATGTGGAACGTACTAAAAAGGCTATGTTAGCCAGTGCCAGGTGAAACATGCTGATGAGAATATATTAACCAGGACCAGAAAAACACACTGATCAGATTATGTTAGTTAGGGTTAGGTGAAACATACTGATCAAGACTTCGCCTCACTTCTTAGCAGTGCTCCAGTTAAGCAGGCTGTGGCATTGAAG
This sequence comes from Ariolimax columbianus, assembly GCA_036924085.1. Taxonomy (NCBI): domain Eukaryota; kingdom Metazoa; phylum Mollusca; class Gastropoda; order Stylommatophora; family Arionidae; genus Ariolimax; species Ariolimax columbianus. The sequence goes on along the minus strand of JAVGWX010000020.1, from coordinate 17,588,368 downwards.
TCTGGTTAACAAAATATGAAATAACACTATGGTCCCTATAGTGGTGAACTTAATGATGAGCTACAACTAGAGAGACCCATGTACACCTTCTGATCTCAGAAGACCTACTTTAACTCACCAACAAAGAAAGTCATCAAGAGAACATGATTCAAATACGAGCGGCATTAACGACAGTAACAGCAACTACAACATTGCCATAGTAACGTGGATGATACAGTGGTAATCGACTTTGTGTTCACCGTATGATGCGTCGACGCATATGCCATGCTGTTCACTACAGCGAGAACGACTAAGGCTCAGACAGACAAATATGTTACGAACATGCTGTACACATGTCTCATTTTTTTAGATTTGGGAGTGACTAAGGGAGACAAGAGAATGAGTGTTATCTCTGAAAAGATCCGAAGAACACGAAAACTAACACCTGAGTGAGTCTCTCAGTATATATACGTTTAGCTGGCTGCTTGGACGGAGAACGAAGCACTTATGTGAATGCTCCCTGTGTGGTGATATTTATTCCTAGAATCAACAATTAAAAATCAAGAAATGTCTCATTTGACGTTGATTTTAAAAGGTTGGACAAGCGACGCTCAGATTGATCCAGACGTTACAAATTGAGTAGAACTCTCACAGTTTAGGTTGATTTTATAAGCGAGGGACATACTGACATTGTGTGTGTGTTGATTTTTATAATTTCGTAGAAGGAGAGACTCGACTGACAAAGACGTTGAGCACAGACGTATTACACGAAGTTATTAAAGTGTAGATTTATTCTATAGGGTTTCGGAATAAAGTCTCATCATTATTAACATCATCATCATCATCCCCATCATCATCAGTATCATCATCATGGGGCATCATGTAGAACGTCGCTCTCATCACAGCCATTCAAAATGAGTCTCGATCAGATGTCAGTCTACCCGCCTGCTCCATTTTCATGTTTAGGATGTCCTTGATGTCTTGTGTCCATCTACACCTTGAGTGATCTCTGCCTGATCTTTCTGGAACAATGCTCCCCAGAACTACTTTTTGCAGTCCGTCATGGCGTTTGGTGTGGCCGAAGAACTACGCCTTCCGAAACATAACGTGCTTTATAAGCCAGTTCTATTCGACACTCAGATCTTGCAGGATGGCTTTACTTGTTTAACCCAATAAAGTATCAGATTAACAAAAACGTTAACAAACAAACTCAAAATCATGCCACTGTAGGTTAAATATATATATATATCGTATTTAAAAATGAAGTCCACATTTACAAATACTACAAGGATGGGCTGCGCGAAACCTGGCATTGTGTCCGTTGATTTTACAGTCCTTGACCATAGAGATTCAGACAGACAAAGATGTTACGAAGAGATTGAGAGATTGACATGCAAGATTGACACTGGCAAATACTGCACGAACAGACAGACATCATAATACCGTTTTCATGTACGTGGATTGTTACGAGGACGGACAAGAAAGGCTCAGACTGAGAAAAAAGTCACTAATAGACGAAACACCACACTCTCCATGCAGGTTATCCAATCCTAACATCACAGGTCTTAGGGCATTCTCCATGCACGTGCAAACTAACGAAATGCTTCCGCTGATATCCAACGATTTCAGGTTGGCCAGAGAGCCCATAGCGAGCGGAAGCCGAGTCAGTTTCGTATTCCTTATGTTAAGATCTGTTAAGTGCTGCAGATTTTGGAACGCCTGGGCTGAAATTCTCATAATTGGGTTATAGTTTAGGTTCAGGTTCATGATACTTGCATTTCGTGGGAAGCTTGTGTCTGTCAGGTCTGTTATCAGATTGAATGATATATCAACATCCATGACTGACGTGTGGAAGTCTTCATCGTTGAGCAGTCTGATGTTATTCCATGGAAGAATTAAAGACGTTACCGAATATAACTGTGACATTATACGAGGGATTGTCCGAAGTTTGTTGTACCCTAAGTCAATGGTGTAAGCAATTGATGGCATAGATCCGGAGTTTGAATCAGAAATCAAATTATGAGACAGGTCAATGCTTCCTAAGCTTGTCAGAAAGGATAGAGCAGGAATAGCATCTAATTTATTGCCTTGAAGATAAATGTTTATTAGAGAGGAGGCATAAGGGCGTAGCATGCTGCTAATATGTGTAGCGTTAGTCAGGCTAGTGTTATCAAGTGCTAATGATGATATTTTGCTACCCTGTGGTAGGTATGTTAAATCCGAGATGTTAGTGTTGACCAAATTTAACATTTGTAAGGCCAGCAACTCTGAGAATGCTTTGGGAACAGCCTTTAGGCTGTTGTTCATTAGAGTCAAGGTTGTTAGAGTATTCGTTTGGTTGTGCAATGCCCCATCAGGAAGAAAGGAAATCGAGCTGGTTGTAATGGTAAGTTGTGTCACGTGGGAGAAGTATCCAATCCAGTCTGGCCACATGGACAAATTGACATCTTCCAAATACAAATTCTGAACAGTCTGACCAATGCTTTTCATAGCGTTTAAATTCCAATCCTGAATGCTCATGTGTGTAATGCTTAAGTCTGTGAGGGCTCGTATGCGAAGAAAGGCGTCTGGTATTCTGGTAAAACGAGAGCTCGAGAAATCAAGTCTTTCAAGTGTGAAAATCGATCCCTCAAAAGCGGAGTCGTCTATGGTTGTGATGGGGTTCTCTGTTAGCACGATCGTTTTCAATCCCCAGGGTAAACTTCCGGCTGGCACTGTGGTAATGTTGTTTCTCTAATGACAGATACCAAATATGCATTAATCAACTTTAGTAATCTATAAGCTACAATGGGTTTAAAATGCAAATATTAAAAGTGGGTTAGAAAGTAGAGAAGCCATATTTTTGTATTGAAACTTTTTAATATGACTGCGAGCTAATGATGTCAAAAGTGTCTTGCAAGTGCCATCACAGAGGGTCAAACAATATGATGTCATAATCGCAGTTATAAGATGGATGCCACACTATTGACATGCACTACAGAGGAGCAGTGTTCTGTTTTTCTTAGCAGGGAAAGTGTGAACCCTATATACAAATTTAGGCAATTGAAGGTCCAGTACGGTGCTGACTACTTTATACTTCAGTAAGTGTATTAGTGAAGTAGGACGTTCAAAAAATGTGGAATTTCTGTGACAGATTGTTCACTACCGGGTCAATCATACAGAGTAGTAGGTGATCGCAGAGTAGATTATAGCAGTTTACCGACTGTGAGTGAAGAAATGCACCACTGTACTGGACCTTCCTTCGCCGATTAGTTACAATAGTTTGCATCCCTTTGTTGCAATAACAACGGATAACAGAGCGCTGCTCCTCTATGGAATATGTAAAACGTGAGGAGGTAATTTGTTAACTGCAGTTATGACGTCATCATTATCATAATCCATAACAAGAGGGACGAGAAAAATCTAAAAAGAATTACCGCCCCATCTGTCTGCTCTCCTTATTTGAAAACATCATCAGAGTGATCGTCAAACGATTTAAAAAGCTGCTAGAACTAAAAACTAGGACAGGCAGGTTTCAGGAAATGCTTCTCAACCACTGACCACCTCCACACGATCAACCAATTAATTTACAGAACGTATGGAGTAAATATACTTTTATTGTTTCTGTTTGTGGATTATGAGAAGGATTTAGGTCGCATGGATAAAAACTGCGGTTTTTAATGTCTTGATAAATCAGGGAATTGCAACAAAAAAATAGGCTCAACTGATAGAGGTGAATAACGGATATATCCCTATTCTATAGACCAATCACCATACCGATACAAAGTGGCGTTCGACAAGGTGATGCAATCTCTCAAAAGCTGTTTACCGTAGCCCTTGAGGAGGTCTTTAAAACAATAGACTGTGAGGATAGGTCATAAACAAGGAAGAGAAAATGCTTACTCATCTGAGGTTTCCTGATGACATGGTCATCCTCAGCCACAGCGTCAAAGAAGGCGGGAAAAGCTAAAAGAACTCAGCAGAGTAATCGTTGTAGCTCGCCTACACATCAATAGAACGAAAACCCAGTTCATGCTCAACACCTTCTGCTCACAAGGAGATATGCGTCATGCAGAATGTCCTGTAGAAATCGTCAATTCTTCTTCTTCTTCTTCATACGCTGTCAGACGTCAACTTGTATTTGTTCGAAGAAAGCAGCTGTCATCCTGAGGCTGTTGACACTGCCATAGAGCTTGTCTAGTGTTGCCACTGGTGATGGCCACATGTTTTTTCTCTGGAACTCGTATGTCGGGCAATTTTGCAGCAGATGTTCAGCGGTCATTGTCCCCGTACCACAGGTGCATTCGTCAGTGTCACCTGTCTTCAGTTTATTGAATAGGTGGTACCTCAGTCTGTTGTGGCCTGTGCGGAGTCTGAAGACCACGACCTGCTCTCTTCTGTTCAACTGGCAATAGGCATCATTTTTTGTGCAGCCAGTATGTTATGTTTCCCATTTGGCCATGTATCTGGCCCTAATAAACCTTTTGGACTCATCGTAGGTCACACTAGAATCTGGTTGTGGTAGTTTTGCACCTTCTTTTGCCAGTCTGTCTGCCTCCTCGTTGCCTTGGATGTTACAGTGGGATGGAACCCACTGTTCCACTACTCTTTTTTGTGCGGACTGCTGGCATAGTTGACAGAGTACTGCTCTTAAATCATTAAGTTCAGTATTTTTCTGTCTTTTTAGTGCTGTAACTACGGCCAGGGCATCTGTGAACAGGACTATCTGGCTTTCATTGCTTTCGCCTGTCAGCATTGCTTTTACTGCAGCCTTAAGTGCCTCTGCCTCAGCTCTGAAATTGCTTGTTATTTTCCATTTGCCACTGCCAGTGTTATTTTCTAGCATTTGTTAGGCTCAGAAATACCCCTGCCCATCCATTCTGTGTTGTGGAAAACGTCAATTCGTATATATACTTGAGCCAATAGATCTCGAACTGCCATTTAATAAATTGGGAGATCGCATGAACGATAACATCGGCTGGCTCAGCTTCAACTGTTTTAAGCCCAAACTGCAACAGGTGCGAAACGTCAACGCTAGGGCTTATATCTTCAACAGTGTGGTTATTCCAGCCATGGTAAATGACTGAGTTATGGAACATACGGAAAGCAGGTGCAGTGAAATTCCGCATTGTCCAGCGATCGATGGAGCGAAGAACATTGGAGATTTTCATTCGATACCAAATCCGCAACGCAGAGATCAGACGTCGAACTTCCTTCTCTGGCATTATAGATTTCTCGCAGTTACGAAAATTCTGATGGGCAGGCTATGTGGTGCGCATGTCGGATACCAGATGGGCACGATGAGTGACGTCGTGGTGGCTGTACGGCTTTAGCCGTCCTTGCCGTGGCTGAGGTTGAGCGATAGCATAATGGTGGCCCTGGGCCCAACATGGTACACACAGGCAGCAAAGCAAAATGAGTCCACTGCACATTTGGTTACCTGGCATGAGGCACTCGTGCCTGATTGAATACCATAATTGAGAGAATTGGCGTCATGTTGTTTATCTGCTATGTGATGGCAATTACATGACACCCTTGACATCCTTAGCAACTATACTAAAAAATTATCATACACAGACATCTTTTATTTCTAATTTATAACCCACTTTTAAGGATTTTATGTTGTTCCCTCGTATTGATCAAGTTTAATCAGTATGTTCTTGTTTCTAACATTACTGCCACATCTTTAACAATTACATATTCTGCTAAAGGAAGCACTGCAGCGAGTAATTAGATTATAATGCAAATACTTGTAACTAATAACGTAGGGGAGGATACTACTTCAAACACTGGAGTTAGTAATACTGGTAGTTCTACTGTCTTACAGAAACTGCCACTTACACTACAAGTACTACTGTTATTTCTGCTACTACTATTACCACTATTACTATTACTGCCACAACTACCAATATTACTACTACTACTACTACTACTAAAACTAATACTATTGTTACTAATACATCTTCTACTAGTATTAACTACTAATATTACTGTTATTGATACCATTAATGCAGTTAGTACTACCATAACTACTAATACCGCTACTGCTTCTAATACTACTACTACAAATACTACTACTACTACTACTAATACAACTACTACTAATACTACTACTACTAATACTACTACTACTACTACTATTACTGATACTACAACTACTACTATTACTACTACCACTAATACTACCAATACTACTACTACTAATACTGCTACTACTACTAATACACATACTACTAATACTACTACTACTACTACCGTTACTACTACTACCGCTACTACTACTAATACACATTCTACTAATAATACTACTACTACCGCTACTACTAATACAAATACTACTACTACTACTACTACTACTGCTACTACTAATACTACTACTATCACTACTACTGCTGCCGCTACTACTACTACTTCTGCTGTTACTACTTCTATTTCTAATACTACTACTGCTATTATTACACATACTTTGACCATTATTACTAATTGTAGTATTGCTATCATAATGCTGTATGGAGTGCGTGGCTTAATGATTGTGATGTCTGCCTACTGGCCTTGAGGGCAGCTACTCGAGTTCTCGGTAATGTATATGTCGTTTCATTTATGTCTTAGGTAACATCAACAAGCATAGTCAGCCGACGAGGTTGAGGCATCAGTGGCCGCCTGACCTGTAGCCCTCGACCTTAATGCCCTTTGACTACTCCAGCAATTGCAACAAATGGGATTTAACACAACAATTTGTGTGAGTTTTTTGGTTTTTTTCTGTGCATGTTCGCCTTATTTCTCTATTCCACAAGGCGGTGTGCGTTGCACTGTAGTTTTTATTGTGCGCATGTCGGCCCAGTGCATCCGACATAAGCATGTATTTTATGTAAAGGTCTGCTTCCTCCTGTATCTTCTAAGGGTTTGATTCTCTGGGGTAACGGACGGTGCGGTGATGGGGATCGAACCCAGCACCTTTAGGTTGTGAGCCGTACCACTTAAACACTAGGCCACGCCGTCCCACAGTTTCTTTTCAATCACCAACGGAGTCAAACATAATTGTCTTTTGGCACCATCAATCTTAAGCTTGGTCTTTGCATCATTGCTCCACAAACAGCGTCTTTATCATGTACAGACCTAAATGCCGGTTCTCACTCCGAGACGCCAAAAGTTTGACCAAAGATAGCACAGGACAAGAGAGTGAGATTGACATAGCGCAACCTTCCCTCACTTTAAGCCAAATCACCGCGCAAGTCACCCGTTTCAGCGAAATGAATAAAACGATAAGACAACCCACACGGCTGAACAAAGAGATTGGTCTTCATCACGCGTGATGAATGAACATCACATCACATATTATTTGGCCAAAATAATGAAACTGTTTAACCTTGATTTCAGTCAGTAATTCTCTTTTCACTCACATATGTTTCAATAGCTCTACATTTTTTCTTATCTGTCCAAGAAATGCGACCCGATGTCACGTTGTAAGTTGATTGTATCATCCGTGACACGAGAGGCTCAGACTGACAAAGACGCTACAACAGACTGCACGAAGCTGTTTCAGAATAGGTTGAAAAGGCTGTAGAAGGAAAGGCGCAGACTGACAATGAAGATACGGAGAGATTGCACGAAGCTGTTACCATGTCGGCTAATTGTAAAGTCATTGACCAGAAAGGTTAAGATACAAAAGTTACGAAAGGACTTTACATGAACGACTGACACTGACAAATACTTAACGAACAGGCTGACTACAGACAGCTGTTATCATATATGTAGATTTTTATGAGGTCGGACAAGCAAGGCTCAGATCGTGAAAAAAGTCACTAATAGACGTAACACCACAATCTCCATCAAGGCTTTCCAATCCTAACAGCATAGGCCTTATGCTATTCTCCACACACGTGCAAACTAACGCGTTGGTTCCGCTGATATCCAAAAATTTCAAACTGACCAGAGACGCCAGAGCGAGAGGAATCCTAGTCAGTTTCGTGTTCCTCATGTCAAGAACTGTTAAGTGTTGCAAATTGTGGAACGCCTGGGAAGAGATTCTGATAATCGGGTTGTAGTTCAAGTTTAAGTTTATTATACTGGCATTCTGTGGGAAGCTTGTGTCTGTCAGTTCTGTTATAATGTTGAATGCAAGATTGACATCCACGACTGACATATGGAAGTCTTCTTCGTTGAGCAGTATAATGTTATTCCATGGAAGGGTAAGAGTCGTTACAGAATATACTTGTGACATCATACGAGGTATTGTCCTAAGCTTGTTGTGCCCTAAGTCAATGCTAAAAGCACTAGATGGTATAGACCCGGAGTTTGAATCAGAAATCAGATTTTGGGAAAGGTCTATGCTTCCTAAGTTTGTCAGAAAGGATAGAGCAGGAATAGCATTCAACTTATTGCCTTGAAGGCTTATTTCTGATAGAGATGATCCGTATGGCCGTAGAGCGTCGCTTATTTGGGAGGCGTTAGTCAAACTGCTGTTATTAATGTCTATTGTCGTCAAGTTGCTTCCAGGGGGGAGGTATGTTACATCCGAGATTTTAGTATTCACTGAACTTAACCATTGTAAGGCCAACAATTCTGAAAATGCTTTGGGAATAGACGTAAGACAGCTGTTAATTAAAGTTATGCCTCTTAGACTATTCGTCATGTTATGCATGGCTCCATCAGGTAGAGAGGAAATCGAACTGGTTGTAATGGTTAGTTCTGTCAGGTGAGAGAAATACCCAATCCAGTCTGGCCATATAGCCAAACCTACATCTTCTAGATACAGTTCCTCAACTGTCTGACCAATGTTTTTCATAGCTTCAAAGTTCCAATCTTGAATTTTCATGTGTGTAATGCTTAATCCTGTGAGAGCTCGTAAGTGAAGAAAAGCGTCTGGGATTCTGGTAAAACGGCATCCTGAGAAATCAAGTCTTTCAAGTGTGTCGGACACTTCGTCAAAGGCGGAGTCGTTTATGGTTGTGATAGGGTTGTCAGTTAACTCGATCGTTTTCAAGCCACGGGGTAAACTTGCAGCTGGCACTTTTGTAATGTTGTTTCTCTAATGATAGATATCAAACACGAATGAATAAATTATCAATGATATCACTCGATAAGTTACATAACGACTTAGACGTGTTTAATGATTATTTTCTTCGTATATCAAACATTACCGTTTAATTGATTACAACTGCAGATACACGTTGTCATTTGATAGACTTTAAAATAATGCTAATATTATTATTTATAATAAAATAGGCGACGCTACTATTACAAACATTGCAGTTAGTAATACTGGTAGTATACTGTATTACTACATCTACTACTACTGCTGTTGCTGCTATTACTACAACTACTACTATTACTGCTGCTACCACCACTACTACTGTTGCTGCTGCTGGAGCTACTACTACTTCTACTACCGTTGCTACTACTATTACTACTACTACTGCTACTGCTGCTACTTCTACTACTACTACTACTGCTGCTGCTACTATTAGTACTACTTCTATCACCACTATAACAATTACTACTACTACTATTATTTTTTTACTATTTCTATCTCTGATAATATTACTAATTCTACTGCTTTTACTGCTACTACTACTACCATTCCAACAATTGCTACGATTACTGATATTACTACTCTACTACTACAACTACTACTACTGCTAATACTACTAATACTATTACTCCTACTACTACTACTTCTACTACTTTTACTACTCATATTATGTTAGGTCAAGTGGATTCGGAAATACGTTACTCTGAGCATATCCACATATTCTCTGTCTGCAGAGAATAAACGGTTAGTTGCATATTGTTCATCTTACTCTCTGTTCTTGCACACCCCTGATCCGTCATCGGAAGGGCCCTATATACAAGATCTACGATAGGCTCGATGATTTTCAAGCAATAATGACATCAATGAAGTAACAAGACAAATGTCTAGCGACAAGATCCCATATTCAAATCCTCTTGCTCCTAAAGTTACAAAGCATTAGGCCCCAGCCTGCTTCAAAGGCTGACAAACCTTTCCGGTTCACTGTAGGATGACGGCAACAAAATATATCAGGATCTGAAAGGTGCCTTTTTTGTCCTCTTGTAGAAGCGAAATAACAAATGTCGCTCTGGTGATAACCACATGAGTCTTACTCAACCGTTTAACTGGTAATATTTAGCCAGGCATACCGCCAGAGTAGGCTATCAATCATGCCGTTTAACTGGTAATATTTAGCCAGGCAAACCGCCAGAGTAGGCTATCAATCATGCCGTTTAACTGGAAATATTTAGCCAGGCATGCACCCAGAGTAGGCTATCAAGCATGCCGTTTAACTATGCCTATTTTAGATAGGCCGTCAAACTCACCTGTGAAATCCCCTTGAAACGTCACATTCATTGGAAGACGGAGCTCATATTGTGCAAAAATGTATAATCAAGCCATGCTCCACACAGAGAAATAAATCACACTCACGGTGATACACACAACAAATCACTGTTGTGACTGAGCCTTTCACAGAATCCGGCCCTGAACCCAACTGCATACCCATGTATGTTTCCCGAACACGCTATTATAGTTGCACTGAATGTTGTGACATGCAAGTTCCGTTATTTAGTCAGCCTTGGAATGTGATCTTTCAAATTGATATATATGTGAGTTAGTAAGCCTGTATCTACAGTAGGCAGTGGTTTAACGGTCGGCGTGATATAAGCAGCCTGTCATCTTCAGGAGAAATGTCAAGACCAGCAATGTGACATGCTCACAGTTCATGTCGACCTTACCAAGGTCTTTGCCACCGTCAACGGGAATTGTTCAAGTAAATCATGGCGACGACTGGTTGTCTAAGTTCATTACAGCTGACAGTTTAATAATGACGTTACGACTCGATTATTCCATGAACGAGAATTGTATGTGAGTCAAAAATAAAAGTACAAATTCCGTTTTCCGCCATGCTACGTATGGAAAATATGATGTTAGGTTCATATTATTTGGGGACCAAAATCACACAATGGGTGATGTGGTCAGTATCACAACGGCGACCTTTACTTTCCAGATGTTACTGTGTCGACCAGAGGATCATGTTTACGATCAGACAACAAGTATGTACCACTTGCGGAATGAACCCTGATATATTAGCTTGCAAGCCTGTGCACTAACCAGTGCGCTTTCGAGGAATGGCATGCAGTTTTCCAGTAAGCAACGTTATCAAACAGGGGTGCGTGCTGGTACGGACACTTGTTTGCATGGCCTTTGCAGCGATGCTCTCTGATTATGTAGTTCTTTGTGTTTGTTGTTCTGCTTGTGCCTTTCAGCGTTAGGTTATGAAGAGGTTTCTTAACTGGGTCCCAGTATGTGCTTCGCACATGGGGAGATGTAATGCTTCTGTTATTTCTGCTATCCATCAATTGGTTGGTCGTCCCTTGGATCTTTATCCATTGTATATATTTGTAATTGCTTACTGAAGGATACTATCTGGCGTTTGTCGTGTCGCTTGGTCGAACCATTTGGTTTGATGTCTATTGATGAAGTCTAGCACTAGTGTTGTACATTCTTGTATTCAAATAGCTTTGATTTTTACCCTATCCATTCATGTTACTCCAAACATATGCTTAGTAAATCATCTCAGTATTTACGATGTTTCTTTTAGTTTAGTTTGTTGAAATCCAATTCTGGAACTGATAGCACACTCATTCTGTGTTGTAGAGCCTTGGTTTTGAATCAATTTCCACATGCGTACATAATAGTATCGGGGACATTTGCTCAATGAATCGACTAGCTTTGTTACATCTGGATTGGGCTTTGATGTCGCATTCCGGTGCTGTTCATGGCTCTCATCATACAGTAAGTAGCATATTCTTTGAAAAACAGCACTTCTTATATCTGCCACCTATTTGGCTGTTATCAGTTTGTTGGCAAGTGTGCAGTAAAGTACGCTGTCATTACTTTCCGTATGTGAAGGAGTAATCGCTTGAGAAATGAATCCAGTGTGTGTCAAACTGGACATATTTATTTACCAATTACATGACGCATTGCCAACTATTCTTCTTCTTCTTCATCGTTGGCAGTCAGGCAGTAACCATTATTTTTTTGAAAAAAGCAGATGTCAACCTGAGGCTGTCGACACTAATATAGAGCTTGTCTAGTGTTGCCACTGGTGATGGCCACATCTGGTCTCTCTGATCCTCGTATGTCAGGCAGTTTTGCAGCACATGCTCAGCGGTCCCACACAAGCATTCGTCGGTGCTACCTATCTTCAATTTGTTGAATAGGTGGTACCTGAGTCTATTGTGGCCAGTGCGAAGTCTGAAGACCACGACCTGCTCTCTTCTGTTCAACTGGTAATAGGCATCGTTTTTGGTGTAGCCAGTATGTTCGGTTTCCGATTTGGTCATGTATCTAGCTCTAATAAGCCGTTTTGACTCTTCGTATGTCATACTAGTATCAGGTTGTGGTAGTTTTGCAGCTTATTTTGCCAGTCTGTCTGCCTCCTCGTTGCCTTGGACGTTGCAGTGAGATGGAACCCACTGCACCACTACTCTTTTTGGTGCGGCCTGCTGTTGACAGAGTACTGCTCTTAATTCATTAAGTTCAGTATTTTTCTGGCTTTTCAGTGCTGTGACTACGGCCAGTGCATCTGTAAGCAGGACTAGGTCGCTTTCATTCCTTTTACCTGTCACCATTTCTTCCACTGCCGCCCTCAGTGCCTCTGACTCCGCTCTGAAATTGCTTGTGTATTGTCCAGTAGTGAATGACAGTGTTATTTGTCTGCCATTTGGTAGGCTCAGGAATGCTCCTGCCCCTCCGTTCTGTGTTGTATTTGTTACGAAACCGTCGGTGTATGCATGGGTCCAGTCCATGCTTGTGTAGTTTTCCGTAATGAAACTCAGGGTAGTATCTCTTCTTTCTTTTTCAGACTGGCAGTTTTTGTCTCTAATACCTGGTATATTTTCTACCACCTCTGGAAATATATGCTGCTTCCAGGTAGGTTTTCGTACAGTAGGGATGGGCTTTTGTGTGGTTAGTGCGTTCATAGGGTCTTCGTGCATCTTTGCTTTTGCTATTTCTGCAAAGTTTCTTCGCTTTAGCTTCCCATTTCCGAAATTGTTTAGTCACTGGTACATTGGGTGGTCAGTCTTCTGAGTTTCTCTGATTGCAGTTGGGCTCTGCAGCTCTTCTGTCGGCCATGGATTGCAGTTTTGTAATCTTTTCAAGTTCTACAATTGGCGTTGACTTCATGCCTCCTGTTATAACTCTCATGGCTTGGTTTTGGAGTTTGCTAACTTTATCGAAGTTCTGGTCTCACTATTTCAGTGTACAGTTTCTTTAGTATGCTTTCGTCTGCTCCCCAGCTTGTGCCAGCAAGTTTCCTCATGATTACCATTCTTTCGCTGGCTCTCATTCGGTTTCTCTCGATCTGACTTTTCCATGTCATGCGCCGATCAAATGTGACTCCCAGATAGTTTGGGTTGTCGTTTGGCTGAAGGTATTTGCCGTTTAGACTTAATTTGGTGTTTTGGGGTTTGATTGATGCCAACTTTTCAATTCAAGACGCCCAATTATATTACACCTAGATGCATTAATCCACCATCGTTGATCTCCTGCTCGCTAACAACTGCGCCATTAATATATACTCAGAAAAACAAAAATATACAATCCACTATGGCAGAGTTTTTAGAGGTCTGAACTAATGTTGGTCTGACATCGAACGAATGGAGACCTGAGTTGTTCTTATAGCTTTCTCATAGGAAGCAGTTCAGTGAATCAAAGATTAGCATACACAATCAACGTCCGTGTGCAGTCGACAGTTTCATCAATTAAGGTTGTACCCTCTCCAGGGAGGCGAATATTAACTCCGAGGTCAACAACAGATCGAAACAGGCAAGGTTTGCCCTCGGGAAAGTAAAAGCAAATGTCTTGAACCAACAACGCATCAGAATCGCAAAAATGGCGGTAAAATAATATCGCTCTGCACTGTTACCCACTCTGTTGCAAGCCTGTGAAACATGGACAGTTTAAAGGAGACATTTCTGAACTCTAAATCATTTGTAAATGAAATTTCTGCGCCAGCCGTTCAGGCTCATTTTGTGGGATATAATACCTAACTCTGAAATCCTGGATGTGCATCCATGCATTTGAGTAAACGATCAGATAAGATGGACGGGATATATTGGCATCATGTTCAAGTAGCACATCCCCAACAGCTGATGCACGGTGAGATTATAACAGGCAGGCGCTCATAGTGGCAATAGAAAATATGCTATAGAGACTGTTGTAAAAATATTTTTAAAGCTTCAGCATTGACGACACCTGCAAGGATATGCTTGCACGGAACGGCTCCACACGGCGCGCTACACCATTTAATGTACTCTATATAAGAGCGTTGGGCAGATAATACCTGTAATAACATCCAGTGAATCTGCAGATAAGTGATGAAAATACGATCACCAAGGATACGGGACGGACAAGGCCAGACGAGACTATCTTTTGTGGTGCAATTTCATTTACCTGATTATGTATTCATCCGCTTGAAAGATCCGATATTGTCCTGTTTTACTGCATAAATCATAGGTGGCAATTGCTGTATTCTTTCCTCACCAGTTTCAATCGTAATTGTTCATATTTGTTAGTTAGGTTAATGTGTACTGTGTTGTGTCCCCAACGATGACCTGTTGGCTGGTTGGTTATTAATCCAGCAGCCTGTGGACCCCTGTCCTTTGGCCCAGTGCCACATAATGGTATCTGAAATTGTTTGCAAGCTGTTGTTCAGTTCCGTACAATGTGTTCCATTGGTCTGGCTTCAGATCAAGAAGTTCTTTCCTAACACGGGCAAGCGCGGACATTCAAACAGATGGTGTTCAACAGTTTCATAGAGATGTGTCCGCAGCCAGCATTCTGGAGTCTTTGCTGGTGGGATTCTGTTCAAGTATCTAAGACGGTGTTTGTGTTGAAAGCGAAGTTGTTAAATGGTGCTTTTCTTTTCAGGAGGTTAATATTGTCTTTTGGATTTGGGATGGCCTTGTGCTTGTAGATTACTCTCTCAGTATTTCCCATTGACCAATAATTCAGCCAAGTCTCTTTGTTCGCAGTCTTCAGTAGTTATTTAACTATCTGTATGATTGTTGGTGTCTATTGTTATTCTGAACTTTGTATTTTCTTGACCAGTGTGTCTACCTTGTCATGCACATTTAGAATTGAATGACCAGGGAGCCATTTCCTAAATATTCTGACTTCAAGGATATAATAAGTTGGTTGGTATCTACTGATATTAGGTAAGTTCCGACTTACAATGGCCACCATATTCCAGAGCTTGAATTACATTAATTAAGCCTGCAACAAGTACGATGCTTCAGGCTTTTGATGGAAAAACATCAAATATAGTCCTCAAGTGATGCAGAGCTACTTCCAGTGCTGCTATTTATGTCTCCTAGTTAGAACATATATCCACACATGCATCAAACAGCTCATCATATTATCTGTCTGAGCTTTATCTGTAGACCCCCATACACCCGGTTTAATATTGGTCTTATAAACAGACAAATGAGTAAATACATCTGTCCATTCTACTGTATTGGCGTTAATCATTCTAGGTGATGCTAATGACTTACTGAATCATAACTTCTGTTTGTATTATCTGATAGTTTTCTTTATATTTCTTGCATGTCTAGTGGTACTGAATTACTCCCAATGCTAAAATATTTCGGCCTCCTAGTTTGAACAATCAAGACATGTTGGTCGAAATGATGTATGTATTGTATTCGCTATATTTGCGTCCATGTAAAACTAAACTGATATTAGCTTCTTCAAGTATGCACATATTACGGACAAAAACATCTCTTACGTCAAAAGTCAGTATAAAATTTCCAGAAGCATCAGGGTTGACAAGTTCCGGGATAGCCTGTAGCCCTAAGTTTCCACAGGAGATGACGTCCTCCTCACACATGCATTCCTGAAACACGTTAAAGTCACAATCACACTCTATCTTTTGATTCATCCACCAATAATTATACACATCCATCCATCTATTTATTCTTCTTCTTCTTCTGCGTATACAGTCAGACAGTAACCATTATTTTTTCGAAAAAAGCGGCGGTCATCCTGAGGCTCTCGCCACTGCCATAGAGCTTGTCTTGCAGTTCCACTGGTGATGGCCACATCTGCTCTCTCTGATCCTCGTATGTCGGGCAGTTCTGCAGCAGATGTTCAGTGGTCATTTTACCAGTACCGCACGGGCATTCGTCGGTACACCCTATCTTCAATTTGTTGAATAGGTGGTACCTCAGTCTGTTGTGGCCAGTGCGAAGTCTGAAGACAACGACCTGCTCTCTTCGGTTCAACTGGTAATAGGCATCGTTTTTGGTGTAACCAGTATGTTCGGTTTCCCATTTGGTCATGTATCTGGCATCTATTTATTCAACCCTATGTCTTTCTGTATAATAATCCATGCATCCGTCCATGCATCAATCAGTCCATTCATCTGTTAATCGATATATCGACTTATTTATCTATCTATCTATCTATCTATATATCTAACTATCTATCTATCTATTTATCTATCTATCTATCTATCTATCTATCTATCTATCTATCTATCTATCTATCTATCTATATATCTATCTATCTATCTATCTATCTATCTATCTATATATCTATCTATCTATCTATCTATCTACCTATCTACCTATCTGTCTATCTGTCTATCTGTCTATCTATCTATCTATCTATCTATCTATCTATCTATCTATCTATCTATCTATCTATCTATCTATCTATCTATCTATCTATCTATCTATATATCTATCTATCTATCTATCTATCTATCTTTCTATATATCTATCTATCTATCTATCTATCTATATATATATATATATATATATATATATATATATATATATATATATATATACATTTATATATATATATATGTATTTATGCATATATATATATATATATATATATAAATATATATATATATATATAAATATATAAATATATATATATATATATATATATAAATATATATAAATATATAAATATATATATATATATATATATATATATATATATTTATATATATATATATATATATACATATATATATATATATATATATATATATATATATATCCGCCTGTATGTCTATCTAAACATATATATATATATATATATATATATATACATATATATATATATATATATATATATATACATATACACACACACACACACACACACATATAAGTAAAGCAGGGAAGAGCAGTATTCATCTTTACATTTCATATACACAGACATTAAACAACCAAGATATGCTGACATTGAGAACGGCAAAACGGGAATTGAGATGCATTCTCAGACAACATGGCAGGTCTTAGGACTGATCAACCAAATGGATATGTGATAATAATGATGATGATGATGATGATGCAGATGATGTTATATATAACAAGTCTACACAAATGAAAGTCTCTGAGGTGTGATAACATCCCAGCGGAACTAATTCAAATGAGCGGATTTCAGTGCCCGCATCTATAATGTACTTGAAGAGGATCTGATACAGGTATGAGGGAAGGTCAGTGATCGCATCTGTAATATACTGTGGAAGAGGAACTGATATATCGCAGAGTGGCCAACGACTTCGAAGAGATTCAACTATAACCATCTCCCAAAGAAAGGCAACCTAAAGATGTGCCCACATTGCCGCACTATCGACATAATAAGCCACGCTTTCAATGTCCTCTTGCGGATTATATTGAAGAGAATAAGAAGAACATTTGAATCCGAAATCCATGAAGAGTAAGCAGACTTAAAAAAAGACAGAGGGACCACAAATCGCATATTTAAATTGAAGAACATCTATTAAAAATGTAGAAAGTATAATGTAGATATGTATACACGCTTTATTAATTACACCATGGCCTATGGTTGAACCATTTGAAATTGTGGAAAATAATGATATAAAATGGGGTTTCCATTACATCTAATCAATCTAATCTAATCATTATATCAGGAACAACAAGCTGCTGTCGGAGTATCAGGTGAAACATAAGATTGTTTCGAAGTACACATGTGAGTAAGCCAGGGATGTATCCTCTCCCGTACCTATTAAACATGCATGCAGTGCACAACGAGGAACGTTGGAGAGGATGAGCATATCGGAAGTTAAGATCACTTTAAAATCGACGTAGACAAGATCCCAGAGCTGAGATACGCAGACGATGCTGTGATGCTATCAACAAGTGCAGAGGGGTTAGAGAAGCTAAGCGCAGCCGTAAACAGATTCAGCGAAGATTAAACCTCTTTGGAAACATAAACAAGACATAGGTAATGATCACAGACAAAACATGAAATCAACATGAATTCAAGTTCGGGACGATGGTAATAGACCAGGTCAAAGACTTTGAGCATCTGGGCTCCGGAATAGACAACAAAGTTAATTGCTCAAAAGAAATGAGAAGCAGATTGGCAATGTAGAGGCAACACAACCTGAGAAATATATCGCAGGATACCGTGACACCAACAAAATAGTGAACATTTTGAAGACCTCTGTTTTTCCCGTGGCGCCATACGGCTCTGAAACATGGATAGCTGTACAAACGTCAAGGGAAAAAATCGAGTCCTTCGAGTCTAAATATTATTTCAATTTTTCTGATATGTCTAGTATACCATGGACCGAAAAACATACAATGCAGACATTCGACAATAGTTGGACATAGAGGAGAACTTGTTCATAAATTCCATCATTAACAGAAAAAAAAAACTGTAGTCATATCAAAATATACAAGGCGCTTAAGAGAATGGCAATAAAAGGTATTTTGTCTGGCAAGGGAGGCAGAAGAACACCAAGAAGGAATTTTCACCAACATGTCAAGGAATGCTAAGGCATAGCTATGGAATAGACTAGAGCTTTGGCAAGAGATCGAGTTTTTTTCCGACGTGCTGTTATGGGAGCGACGATCTGCATAAGAATATATACACGATGATGATAATATATATATGAAGAATTGAGACGCTAGTCAGGTCAGGCACTGACCAGGATGTTGCGTCAAGGTCAGGCACAAAACACTGAGCAAAACCAGAATTTCTCTCCCATGTAGTGTTCCCTATAAACAGGCTGTTTTCAAGACAGACTGACTGACTAGATCGATATATACCAGTAATAATGAGCGTCACGCTAATGGAACCAAGCATTGCACAACTGCCTGGAAGACCAAATTCAACCTTCATGAACATGCTCGGGATATGAAAACAGCTACTACAAAAAGCCACTTAACATCCTTTTCAGGGGACAACAAAGCGCATACTCATTGCTGCCATTAAACTACAACAATATACACATATGCCATTCCTATCTTTCAATCCCATAGTCCGTGGGTTTGGCTGATGTCTGTACAATCATTGTATCAATATGTATGTCTCTACACCTGCTTACGTGACCTTTGCTCAATCTTAACAGTTGAAATTGACATCATATGTATAGTTATGGATCCCATATGTAGAATGAAAAACAACCAGTTATTAACAACAATCAACTGCCGAGCTGTTGGCCTACTAAAATTACCCATGGGGCTAAATTTACTTTTACTTACCTTGTAAGGGCATATATAGTTGACAGCTGACACGGTAGAAAACCAGGTTATGAGCATGACAGCTGCCCATCGTGTAGGACTCATAATGAAGCAGATGTAAACCAACTGAAACAACACAGACAACAGCAAATGTGTTCGTTTGAAGTGATATTCCCAATGTGATTTGCCAACTGGCTTGGGCGACCACGAATTGTTTCAACAGCTGTTGCCTATGAACTTTTATCATTTGTATTGTGTATTCTTTCTTGTTTGTAAGCTGTTCTTTGTCTCTCTGATTCAACTACCGAGACATTAGTCGGGAACAAAACTCCCACAAGCTTTCACGTATTGTTTAATTTTCTTCAGTTAATTTAAACTGTTCGTCTTTTCTTGTGTGTGTATGACCTATATATCTCTTCTACTGGTCATACTTTGCCTCATTTATCCTAATCTTACTGACATTAAATATCAAGAGTTGTAGTTTGACGTTCGCAGGGTGGAACCATTTAACTGGAGGCGCTCCGACAGAAATGCATCTTATTTTATTACATGAAAACTACAACAGATAAAAAGAGTACAATAACATCAATTGATAAAGCCTTTACAAAACTTTCTTTTAACACAGTCACCACGTTTAGCTAAACATTTTCTCCAACGACTAACAAGGGCATAAATGTTGCAATCTTAACGATATGCACCAATGGAGATGAACCCATGTCTGACAGCTGCTATGACGGCGTCGTTACTAGGACAATATTACCCAGGCAGTCGATCTTTCATTGGCCCTAACAGTTGGACGTCACAAGATGCTAAATTTGACTACACGGTGCGTTTGGAAAAACAGTGCAGCTGAGACTGATGCTGTGTTCAAACGGGTACGGAGCCTTGCTTAAACATGCTGCAAATGACATGTTGTTTTCTTCTCTGACTTGACCCAGGAATTTCGAAACCTTCAACTGAGCCAGCTCAGAGTTAATGGTTTATCTTTGTTCTAGGAAATCATAAAGGGTTACCCCTTTCCTTTCCCAAAATACATTGCAGGTAACTTTACCCGCGGAGGGATGCGTCTTAAACATTTTCCTCGACGGAGAATTCAAATGTCGGCAGTCCATGGACTGTAGTTTTGACTCTAAATTGTAGTTGTGGCACTAACGTCTCATCACCAGTGATGATGCTATCAAGCAGACTGTCACCTTCATCCTCGTAATGGTTCAAAGGATCATGACAAACTTGCATGCGATATTCTTACAGTCTATAGGTGAGCATTTGTAGGGGAAATATGTTACATTCAAACGTATCCATCATCTTTTCCAACGCCTTAAAGCCGCTATCCGATTCCGTAGACAGTTCCCTGGTCGTTATCCTCAGATTAGCGCGGATGAATAGCGAGACGTTCTTCAATGCACGGTGTGACAGTTGTACACCACCGTCAGGAACATGGCTTGTCGTTCATGTCGCTTCCACCGTCTCATTGTGCTAACGTCCACTGTTTGGCCTCCGTAAAAGTTCAGCAAACGTCGATGAAAGTCAAACGGTGCATCATTTTTCCGCATGGAGGAATTCAATAACGCATCTCTGTTTATAACGCAGTTCCAGGGCAGACGCCATTGTGTCAGACTGCTCCTCTACTGCCACCTGTCGAACGGAAACTCAATTTTATTGTTTTTGTCGGAAAGATTAAAACTTGACTGCCATACTGCCAAAATCCCCTTCTGACGTGTTTAGGGATCATAATTAAATAGGATATATTACTTTCATAGCGCCTATTCCACACACACAGACGCATATATATATATTTATATATATATATATATATATATATATATATATATATATATATACATATATTTATATGTGTGTTTTTCGTTCCATTTATTACGTACATTTAAGTCAAGCAGAATAATTTAATCTATATTAAATATAGCGACTAGCAGCAACGTTTAACGTGTACAAAATGAAAAGGGGAAATAATACTGTTACTCTTACCTGATCTAATGAAAGCACTCTCTAATACGTCTCCTAGGGCTCATCTTATTTGCCAAATAACATTCTTAGTTTAGCCTAACAATTGCTGCACATATAAACATATTGAGTGCGGTAATCTGTACTGGCCTTTAATTGTCTTGAATAAAAAAGAAACGCCTTATCTAGACTTGACTTGCCAGTGGTTACTTATCTTTCTATCTGCTACATGTAGTTTACAGTGAACAAATTAAACTTTCAACTCTGCCCTGGGGACTCTCTTCCACTCTCGCTTCTTACCTCACTCTATTTCATTTGACTTTGTCCTACAATCACATTCTTGCACAACTTTAACACGCCCTCTCAGGATGATGCTCTTCCGTTGCACTTTCGTTGGGCGAACTTCTAAGAGCGCATAAACTTAGCATAGGTACATACAGACGCACACATGCATCCAAGAACTGGTTTATGCGTCTTAATATCGCCCAATTGACTACGGTCTGGGGTGAAATAAGCGCGCCTATGCCAGAAGAAACTGGTGAGGTGAACGCGTTCCAAGAAATGATCAAGGTGACCACAGAGCAAGCACTGCCGTAGGTGATGAAGTGCTAGGTGTTCCGATATGGGTGACAGCCTTTTCTAATAAACACATTAGCAATTGCAACATTTCCGAATTGCTTTCACTATATGTAAATCACGTACTCATTCAACGTTGGGTAGACTGGAGCGTGAAGAGAGACACATGATCAAACTTAGCCCATTTGCTGTGTGAGGCTACACTGTAACCTAACATGCAAGAATATAGTTAATACACAATTTTGTTGCAAGAAAATTATACAAAAACTAGACCCCGACAATGACTGCTAAACATGGTTTTGCAGTAAATTTTTAATTCAATGTAGCGTTATGGATGTGAATCCTGGACAAAATTTGACCTGACACATATATTAGATAGAGGAAATGAAAGCCAAATGTTGTCGGAAAAATGTACCGCGCTGATTCTGTAAATGTCGGACTAACAGACAATGTGTGCGTGCGTGTGTATGTTTGTGTGTGTATGTGTGTATGTAAGTGTGTGTGTAAGCGAGTGCATGTATGTAAATGTTTATGTGTGTATGTATATATGCATGTATGTGTGTATGCATGTGTGTATGTGTATATGCATGTGTGTATGTATGTGCGTATGTATGTATGAATGTGTGTATGTATGTATGTATGTATGTATGTATGTATGTATGTATGTATGTATGTATGTATGTATGTATGTGTGTGTGTATGTATGTATGTATGTATGTATGCATGTGTGTATGTATGTATTTATGTATGTATGGACACATAATCATTTAGGTCAACAGTCACATGACATCCGCTATCTTTCCCTTCCGTAAGCAACAAGCACGCTTTTTTCTCTTCGACCTAAACACAGGTAATTGTGGAACTTTTAGACAGGTAATGTTTCATTTTTATCATTTTTTATTATTACTATGGACGTTTTTATCGCAACTTTTCTTTGGACAATATTTTTTCAATGGTAGGTTTCAGTGGCTCTTCTTAAATCTGGAGGTATGTTTGAGAAGGTGGGCTGTTGTCTTCGTCGTCTGTAGATCAATAGGCTGCTCTAAGCGAACTTGCATACAGTTTTGGTCCCACCTCGTTGACAAGACTGCTGTGACACATCCTGTTTTCAGGAAACACGGCAACGCTGTGATGGGGTACTTGATCAGCACGTTTCTTCTGGCTGTAACGTTAGTCCCGGTTCCCGCAATATTGCCACCCACGTTTACATCAGTTCAGTTCATGTTATCTCGTGACATCATGATATCGCTGGGGCACCCCTACTGACACCTCCACAAACCTTCTCCACCTTTATCGTTCTGCCGTTGTTTTTCGTTTTCTGTCTCTACGGGTCGGGAGTTTGGTCCTTTCATGAGTGTTGTCTGCCCATAGCATTATCAGACGCCCCAGTTTTTGCTAAAACGTGAACAAAAAATTTGAGAAAACAATGTAGATAAAAAAATTACAAAAGAGGTCATTATCTATTTTCCAAAAGTGTTGTTCCTAAAGTAAATATACCTATTTCCATAAACTGGTTCCACAAATTCAAAATGTGCGGTTTTGACCCCTGAAGTCGGACAGTGTACATAGACGTAACAATTATTGTCTATCAGCGAAATGGAATCTATTTGATTTCTGCTGTTACCATCAAGGTGACTGTTACCCAAAAAAATGCAACTTGAAACTGTGCACGAACTACCGAACTATCGCGCTGATCCGCCAGGCTAGCAAGATACTCTTGCGAATCCTATTAAGAAGGATAGCGAAAAGGTTTGAATCTGAAATTCACGTTGTCCATGCAGGTTTTAGGAAAGGCAGATGGACCAGGGAACACATATTCAATATGAGGACTATCTACGAAAAATGTAAAGAGTTTAATGCAGACATGTACACATGTTTCATTGATTACACCAAGGCCTTCGATACGGTAAAACATTAAAATATGTGGAAAATCATGAAGGAAATGGGGTTTCCTTTGCATATTATACAATGTACCATTATATACCAAGATCAACAAGCCGCTGTCCGAGTATCTGTGCAAACATCAGTTTGGTTTCCAGCATACAAGGGAGTACGAAAGGGATGTATTCTCTCACCTTATCTGTACAACATATATGCGGAATGTATAATGAGAAATTGTTCGAGAAGAAGGGGACATTGAAAGTTTTGACCAATTTCGATTGGCCGGTACGAGATTCCAGAGTTACGATACGCAGACGACACAGTGATGCTATCAAAAATTGCAGAAGGTCTAGAGCAGCTAATGTCAGCCGTAAATGGACACAGTAAAGATTAAAACCTGTCTATAAACATAATAAATCAAAGAAAATGACCACCGACAAAACACAATGTCACCATACATTTACAGTGAGTGGTGAGAAAATAGATCAGGTCACACAATTTTGGAATATCTGGGTTCCAGAATTGACAAAAATGGCGACTACTCGAAGGAAATCAGAAGAAGACTAGCCATGGCAATGCAGAGACTGACTGAACAACCTGAAGAAATTATGGCAGAGCACCAACAAAATGATAAAAGTAAAAGTCAATAGAGCCTGTGTTTTTCCTGTGGGGGCTTATGGCTGCCAATCATGGACGATTACTAAAACTTCCAGACAAAGAATCGAATCCTTCGAGTCAAAATGTTACAGAAAGGTCCTCAGAATACCCTGGACAGAGAAAAAATAAATGTAGACATTTGGCAAGAGTTGAGCAAAGAAGATAACTGGGTTATCAATTCCATTTTGGCTAGAAAATGCAAATACTTTGGTCTCATCAAAAGACACAACGGTCTCGGGAGAACAGTGACGGAAGGTTATTGTGCCAGGTAAAAGAGGAAGTTGTAGACCAATAAGACAATGGCACCGAGATATACAGGAATACCTGGGTATGACTGTGGCAGATGCTGGAGTTTTGCCAAAGGAACGAGTTTATTTCAGACAGACTGTGATGGGAGCGGAGTTCTATGAAGGACATGCTACATGATGATGTTGATCAGCGTAATGGAAGTATTATCCAGATGAAATGAAACACGTTTACATCACTGAAAGTTACGTATATATAGATACACACAAAACGATGTTTAGTTAAGAATACAGACGGCTTGAAAAGCTTTCATTGCATTGAGGAATGTATGGAAGTCACGCGAAGTTGAAACTACCACTAAAATAAAAATATTAAACTCTAACGTAAAATATGTTCTGTTATATAGTACGGAAACTTGGAGAACAACATAGGTACGTATGAAAAAGGTATAGACTGTCGTACATTTAGATACACAAACGCATCTAGACACTGGTTAACGCTTCCTGATTTCGAAGAAAGCACTACTGTCTGGTGCTGAAAAGGAGCGTACTTCCGTCAGTAGTATACAGAGAGGCAAACCTTTGAGAAGCAAAGAAATATAGTAACGAGAAGGTTCTTGGACGTCGAGAGGTGCCCATAGCAAGTCAGCATTCGCCTTTTAATCATCATGAGAAGGTCGTTATAAATCGACTTGAGACATGCAATGGTTTGCGGATCATATCAGTCTCAAGAGACGATTAGCTTCAGCGCCCCCGCCTGGTTGCTTTTGTTTCTGTCGTACACAATTTGTTTAACCAGTTTGCACGCCAATGTGCAAGGTCTGCCTCCAGCCAGGTCTGAATTTTTGACGAATTCGTTCCTATTTAAGGGGATTGTGCTAATCGCGTTTAGATCACGCTTAAAAACGTAGTTTTAGCTGATGATGGATCCAGCTGTGTTTCTTTGATAAGTCCTGAGACTGATTGTGAAGTTGCCTGTTTTCCCATTTGACCATTTCTCTGGTTGGACAGCCCTACGACTAATTGAAAAGTTGTCAGAGCTTGTCTCTTCATTTGACCTTATCATCTGCAGCTCAGTTTATTTCAGCATATTCCCGTACTTTAATGTCTCTGCATGCCTGCGATGTACACATGAGTCGTACCACCCCCCCCCCCCCCCGCCCCACTTTCCACCCCGCATCTATTCCTCTGACATGTAAATCTTCTATTGAAAATACCATAGGATAGGGTCCAACTGAGAAACATACCCTAACAACCTTACAGCCAGTCGTAGGACTGCCAAACTAAAAGATGATGATGGTTACTGTTAAGAGAGAAAAGTTGCCAGGTCTGAAACACTTTAAAAGACGATATAGTCAAAAGCAAGGAAATTACAAAAATTCCATCCTCGAGAGAAATGTCCGCTGTGGGACTGCATTTCCGTTTTCTTCAATAAGTGGATATCTGGGGTGGATGGTCTATGTTAAACACAGTAATACTAGATTTTTGGAATACTTGAATCCTGGAATACTGACACACTGGAATCCTGGTATTCTGTCAGGATATCGTTATGTACTGTGAATCCATTGTATCGGTCCTAAGAATAGACCATCCCCTGTTACATATTGAGGCTATCATTCGCTATTGTAAATCCATGTTATCAACCCGAACAATAAACATTGACGATAAATCTTAAAGATCTTGACTTTTCTGTCCAATGCCCACTGCCAGATGCAACATAGAGTACGTGTACTCGAAGAGGTCACTACACTTGAGGTTGCAAATTAACAGAGAAAAAGCACAGGGTTTGAAGATAAATGCAATTAGCAATAATATATTTGAGCTGGGAGCCACCTGCCTTCAGAATGTGGCGTCTTTCACATACCTTGGTAGCAATATAGACACAGTAGAAGTCATAGAAAACGATGTTTAGTTAAGAATACAGACGGCTTAAAAAGCTTTCATTGCATTGATACATTTATGGAAGTCACATGAAATTGAAACTGCCACTAAAATACAAATATTCAGCTCTAACGTAAAATCTGTTCTGTTATATAGTACGAAAACTTGGAGAACAACACAGGTACGTATGAAAAAGGTATATACTTTCGTCAATGGTTGCCTGCGCACAATACAAGAGTGGAAATGGTAGGACAAGATCACTAACGTGGAACTCATTCGGAAATCGGGACAAATATCTATGTAGCATGAAGAACGGATGAGGCGACGGCTTTGGATCGGCCACACATTACCGTAACTGGTTGATACAATTACCAGACAAGCTCTGTTCTGAAATCCACAGGGCAAGACAAGTAGATGAAGAGAGAACAGGGAGCAAATGTAGAGGCAGCGAACACGACGTGGGCATAATTGTTTTAAAAAAAAATGTGATTGATTCAAGAATGTGCCTTCGTAAGCTAAATAAGGACGGAAACGTATGTAACAGTTTTAGCTAGAAGAACTACGGTGCCATATGGTTAAAGTGGTCTGCACTAACTATACTCTCACTTCAAACAAATAAACTACGACTAATTGAAAATAAGACACAACAATGAAACTGTATTTCTACACGTTCACAACTGACTCTCCAATTTTTCCAATCTTCACTCTAAACACAAAACCTGTCTGGCTGTAGACATTTGAATTAAAGTAAACTAAAAGAAACTTCATTATGAACTACCACTTGATGAACAGTTACTTGATAGTCGAATTGTAACTTGATAAACGAACAGTAACTTGATAAACGAACAGTAACTTGATAAACGGACATTAACTTGACAAACGAACAGTAACTTGATAAACGAACAGTAGCTTGACAAACGAACAGTAACTTGATAAACGAACAGTAACTTGATAAACGAACAGTAACTTGATAAACGAACAGTTACTTAATAGTGGAACTGTAACGTGGTAAACGAACAGTTACTGATAGTGGAACTGTAACTTGGTAAACGAACAGTTACTGATAGTGGAACTGTAACTTGGTAAACAAACAGTTACTTGATAGTGAAACTGTAACTTGGTAAACGAACAGTTACTGATAGTGGAACTGTAACTTGGTAAACGAACAGTTACTTGATAGTGGAACTGTAATTTGATATACGAACAGTTACTTGATAGTGGAACTGTAACTTGGTAAACGAACAGTTACTTGATAGTGGAACTGTAACTTGGTAAACGAACAGTTACTGATTGTGGAACTGTAACTTTAGACGAACTGTAATTTGATAGAAGAACCGTTATGTGGATTGTCACAGGATGGAAGATTCGTGTCTGTTCTGCAATCCAGGGGATTTCGTCTGTGGTCCTATTCTCCTCATCGTCTGTGGCTGTAGTGATCGTTGAAGCGGAGGATCGCTGTGCTAGTCAAATATATCTCTAGTTAGACGCTGGGTTCTTTGAGAGAATTTTGTTAGACGCTTAATTTTTATTCAGCGTTGGAAATACAGTAATATATTAATATGACTATCTCGTGCGTGTTCCTCGTGAGGCACTACTATATTTGGTTCTACCACTTGCTATTGCGAAACATAAATTTCATTACTATTAAGTGCTTCTGTATATGCTGCTCAACATCTGGACTCACGTGATGAAAGATTGTCTGTCGAAACCGCTCTTTCTCTGGGCTCCGAAAATATATTTGCTTTCTTCTTTCCTCTTCATCGTTATCAAGACGGTCCTGTTCTCGTTGCTTGGTGCCGACAGGTGACTTGATCTCGGATTTCCGTTCTAGAATAGCAATATGTCCTCTTGTCTCTTCGCTATCTTGCTCTCAAATATAATCTCTACTTCTGTGTTGCCTCTTCGCGTTAAAAACTGACAATATGTCTGCCCGATTTTCGCTCTCGAAAACTCTCTCTCCAACTGACGATGATCTGGCTCCCCTATTTAGCTACTTCCGACGCATTTTACAGATCTCGTATCTAGATTTTCTCCTCGAGAGTTCATAAAAACCAGTTAAAAGCATTGGTCACTACCAATCATACTGTAACAAGCTCCCATGTGTGTAGGCGTTGTGCAAGTTACGTAGTTTTTAAAATCTGCGTGACTTGGAATCCAATGCTATACATACAAAACATTATGATGTTCAGATTTGAGTACATCTGTACTGGCTAGCTTGGTTAGTTTGAATTCTAAAATAAACAACTGAATGACTACTGGCTATCAATAGTCCCACCCTTTCTATCTTTAATAAAACATGTATAAAATCCCATCACTATTAAATCTAGATCTGTTTCTAGTATGCTTTTGTTCAGTACTGTAAATCAATGTTGTTTACCATAAGAATATGCCTTACTCTGTTATATAAGGACGGATTGAAAACGATACAAATAATTTGTTCATTTATGTTGTGTTTCTTTTAGTTCAGGTTTCTTCGTGATGAGCTTGCTAATACAAAATATGGGGCCGAAGACACAACACATTGAATGAGCTGACAGCAGCCAGCGACTCGTGGATGTATGCTTGCATCAGCATCGGCGAATTAGTGCTCAACAAGACCATATCCTCCCTCCAAGAGCCGGCCCTGGAAACAGACTGCACTAGTGTAGTCTGACTTAGATAATAGCTTACGCAGTGAGAAGAAAAACTCAATACTAAAACAAAAAAACAGGTCACTCGTATGTGTCCACACGAATGACCCAGCTATCGCAGCCTGGCTTTTAAAGTACAACGCAATATCAGAACGCCTTATTCAGATCGAACGACCAGAAAATCACAATAAAGACACATGCAGCTATTACGAACATGTTCATTTTCTTCTTACTTATACTTCTTTTTCCTCTTCTACCTCTTCCGATTCTCCTTATTCTTCTTACTCTTTCTTCTTCTTCTTCTTCTTCTTCTTGTTCTTGTTCTTTTTTTCTTCTTCTTTTTCTTCGTATTCTTTTTCTTCTTTATCTTCTTATCATCTTTCCTGTGTGATTTATTTTGACGACATGAGTGGGACACACATGAATATTATCGGAAGTCACTAAAAGTATAATTATTAGTTATCCTGGCCACTTTTTAAAACTTGTGTAGGACCTGTCCTGAGCCAACCTATATACAAAAACCCATTGAAAGTTCATCTACAAAGTCAGGACACACAAGAAATGTCGATGTGGCTCTAAATGAGGCATGTTGCATTGTAAAAGGAGCTTATCAAGGAACAATTTTATGCAATCGCTGGTATTACAGCACCAGAAATCAGAAGTCGAAAGGAAACAGCAGTTCTATGACCAGGGAACATCTCCTTAAGGGATATAACTCAGAATAAGAAGGGCCACTGAAAACAAAGAAATGTGTTCTTCACACTGTACAGTTAATACGTCAGCACCCTGAGTAAAATCTGATCCAAAAATAACGTGAACGATGTGGTGAGCAATGGAGGGACATCAAAGAAAAGCTGACGATAGGACATAATATGATATACTTTTTTTTCAAAAAGCCTTTACAAAATTAGGAACGGAAGTGTCCAGGTGTAAATCAAACTTGGTCAAAAATAGGGACATCCGGAAGAGGATGTATGTGAATGGGGCCCATCCAGGCCCACAGACACATGTGTCTCTTTCCAGGAATGATAGAGACACGTGGACGAAGAAGTTTGTGATTGTGGACCCATCAAGGACCACGGATACCTGTTTCCCTTTCCAAAGATGATAGGGACATGTGGACGGGGATGTGTGTACGTGTGGACCCATCCAGGACCACGGACACATGTTTCACTTTCCAAGAATGCAAGAAACATATACTTAAACGGATCTCCTGTCAACAAATGAAAGAGGTTCCATGAAAGCTGATTTCTGGTCCAATACTTTGTGAGATTGCCTGAGACAAATAGTAAGTGTTTTCAAATGTATTGTCTTTATTCGAAGAATGTCTTATTTCACAGATTGATGCAGCACATGGAGATGGCCATACTGATATCGTATTTCTTGCTGACTGGATTCGTGTGGATGTCGGTTGCCACGGATACCTGTACATTTCAGGTTATGTAACATATACAACTGGCAGGCTCGCGCAGATAATCTG
The DNA here is from genome assembly GCA_036924085.1 of Ariolimax columbianus. Taxonomy (NCBI): domain Eukaryota; kingdom Metazoa; phylum Mollusca; class Gastropoda; order Stylommatophora; family Arionidae; genus Ariolimax; species Ariolimax columbianus. The sequence continues at coordinate 17,557,568 of JAVGWX010000020.1, read as the reverse complement.
TCCACCTGTAGAACTGTACAATATGAAAGAAATAACATCAGTTTATTCAATTCAGGTTTTCACACTTCCCAGTCCACATAAATATTCCACTCATCCTCCATCTTCCGACCCGCTCATCTCTTCTCCCTCAATTCTTTCCCTTCTAAACCGTTCGTTCTTTCAACTCGCCTAACACCCATGTCCATTTATTCCCCTCCCGCTCTCAATTCATTCATGTTTCATCTTTCCTAACATCTCAACTCGCCCATGTTTGTTTAGATTCAGAATTGTGTTAGAGACTTTCATAATTATCCCATGTAGCGTCCCATATTGCAGAGGCTCGTGGCAATCATCGATTTGACTGCAAGTTAAGTAATTACCAATTCCAATTCATATGTGCTTGTTTCAAATTCAGAACTGTCTCATCCCCCCATCCAAAACCAGCACCATTTCATAAGCTCCATTTTGACCCATGTAGTCACTCAGTTCAAATGTCCTTGCAAACGACAGAAATACACACAGCTAATAGAGAATAGTGTTATTATGAAAACATGCTACACAACGTGAGCTCAATATTATTGTGTTTCTAATTTTTAACTTCGTGGTTGAGGGAAACGAATTTAGATTCGTGCTACATTTGTGAGCATCTTCTGAGCAACAGACTGACATAATTCATTCCTCACACAGAGGTAGCTGAATACGCCCGAGTAATTAATTCGCTTCGTCGACCAGACTGTAAATTAGTACCTCGATTTACCATCACAGTAAGAAATGTAGAGAGACTAAAAACTGGTCCTCCTTCATGAAATGCTGAGCGATTTTAAAATCAAGTCTCTATAACACACCGACCACAACAGTCAAGTCTATTATATAATTAATTTTTAACGAAATCAAGACAAATGACATTTTCAAATAATTAAGATACATTGTAGTTTATATGTACACGTAGAAATGAAGACTAACGTCTAGTCAGATAAAATATACTGATCATTCATGTTTGTAAGGTTCAGGAAATACAAATTGAACCAGTCGAGGATCAGAGAGAGGAAATGTGGCCATCACCAGTGGCAACACAAGACAAGCTCTATGGCAGTGTCGACAGCCTCAGGATGGCCGCTGCTTTTTTCGAAAACATAAAGGTTGATGTCTGACTGCGTATGAAGAAGAAGAAGAAGAAGAAGAAGAACCAGTCCGCTTAGCTTGCTCGTATACCTTCCTGGAAACGGAATGGTGCATGACATCCTGGTTAACAAGGTGAAGGATCGACGTGATTCCCTAACACGGGATGTGAGGAGACCTAAAACAACCCGTCAGTTAACATCCTTTTTAGGGCGCACAAAAGAGTAATCCTAATCATTGTAGGCATTCAACAACAACAACAACAACAATAACAACAACACAATTTGCCCATATATAATATATGCATATATATTTATTGTGTCTATAAGTTTACAAGTATTGGATACACGCCACTGAAAGTGCAATGAAACTTGGCCAGACATACCCTACAAATGGATCCAAAGGGGAAGATAAAGAGAGGTAGCCCCAGAAACATCTGGTGATGAGACAACATGAACGTCGGTACATGACCCTCAACTGAAGAGAAACAGAAAGCATAGTTTATGATCGAGCATAGTAGATGAGGGTTGTTAATGGCATATATTCCGAAAGAAGATGCATGCATTGATGATGTGGAACAAGGATGCATGCATGTATAAATGGACCGATGAGTGGATGAATAGTTAAATGATTCAGACCTGGATGAAAAGACGGGTGGATGCCTATATGTAAGTATGGGGCAGATGGATAATGTTGTTGAGGGAAAGATTAATAATATATTTGTTGGAGGAGAGGAGAATGGGATCGCTGCTGCACGAATGGATTTATCAATTAGTTTGTTGTTGGATACATAGATGAAAATATGCATAACAAATACATGCATCTTATTTCAGGTGGATTCGTGGATAATTTTGTGCGTGTTTGAATTCTAGGACTAAATCGTCTTCTTCTTATTTTTCTTCTTCAACTTCTTGTTATTCTTCTCCTTCTTCGTAATCTTCTTCTTTTGCTTGGGCGTTCGTCTTGAAAAGAACGCTGTGGTGTCGTTTCGCAGTTTACATCAATCCTGCGATTTCAGCAACTTAGGGCCTCACCTATCCATTTCAGCTGACTTTTTTTGTTGGTACAAACCTTTGCTACCCCACGGTGATTCATATTTTCTTGGTCAGAATACAACAGTGTAGATTGTTTCCGGGGTTACGATATGCATGTGGAATAGGACCTTGTCAACTCTAAATCGTTGACCCTGATACAAGCAGTTTGGAGCCGTTGCTTTTGTCAGCTCATGCACTGTGTTGCCTATTAGGCCCCTCGTTAGAAGAATCAATGTGAAAGTCAAGTAAAAGAACTGCTTAAGCAGACTTAACCGCTGGTCAGGAGTGAAGTATTATTTGTTTCAGTATACTCAGCCTGAGCTTGTGACGTGGCAGTGACAAGCTACCTTCACTGATTCATTTTCCTTCGTTAACGATAAGTCAGACACCAATTCACAGTTGGGTTGACTAGAGCTGCCAGTAATGTCAGTTGAACGCCATACATTTGCCATTCAATGCGAGTGCTCTACCAATGCGCTAATCAGCCACTCATAGTATACATTGTTTAGATTACTAGATAGATGTATTGAGGCTAGTTGGATATACGGATGCTTTACATGAAAGTTGGATGTGTGTATGTATGTATTGAAACATAATTGTATGTATGGATGCATTGAGAGATAGTTGGATGTATGGATATACTAAGGGATAGTTGGATGTAGGAATATCTTAAGGGATAGTTGGAAGTATGGATTTATTGAGGGATAGTTGGATGTTTTAATATATTGAGGGACAGTTGGATGTATGGATATATGGAGAGATAGTTGGATGTATGGATATATGGAGAGACAGTTGGATGTATGAATATATGGAGAGACAGTTGGCGGTAGGGATGTATTGAGAGATAGCTGGGTGTATGGATATACTGAGAGATAGTGGATGTGTAGATGTATTGAGGAATAGTTGGAGGTATATATATGTTGAAGAATAGTTGGATATATTGAAGGATAATCCGATATATGAATGGACTGAGATGGTTTATTTCAGGAAAGAATAGAAGCATTGACAGATCAATGGATGAATGGGTGCGGCCATCAATAGACTGTTATATGTTTTGCACATATTGATGAATGAAACACAATATCTTTCTCTGTACTTATCATTACAGATATGCTTCTGTGAGCAAAACGAAATCAGTTGCCAGGACCTAGGTCTAACAGAGATACCGCCGATTTCTGGACCGATACCTGACCTAGCTGAACTTATGTTCGACGTAAGTATTGATTTATGCAAGCACCTAATGAGAGCACAACTATCTTGCACCTTTTTCAGCAAATTGAAGCTGCCAGGTTTACAGGTTATACTGTACGAACTGAGTTGCCATCGCAAGATTGATGTGCAGTGGGTTCATTATCGTTGTAGAATATCGTGAAACGGAAGAGCAGGCCGGCTGGAATAGGAAAGTGCAGCAGACGAGCTACTGGGTGTATCAGTTACATACGTGTATCAAACAACATCAATATAGATATATAATATCAAACAGACACACATTTCTAGACTCAGAAGATCAATTTGCAGGCTCAAGGTCCACCTCCACAGAATGTGTCTTAGAGACACCGTCACATGCCATTGCGGAGCTCCCACGCAAACAACAGATCATGTCCCGCAGGACTGTCACCCTTTTACTGACCAACAATAGACAGTATGGCCCGCAATAGCGATCATTCTCGAAATGCTGTTCAGGACTGGTGAAGACCTGAAACGAACAGTCTCCTTCATGAGCATCAACGGACTAGAAGCATAACATCAGTTAATCGAAGAAGAAGCAGAATTGACATATCAATAGAAAAAAATGGTGATCAAATCAATTATAGAGCTTAAAACATTAACGCATTACGATTACAATAAGATTAACAGACAAAAGCAAAACCGATGCCTCGCGTCTAAAAACTAAGAAACAACTAACTCAGCAGCCACGTGTACATTCAATTGAAGATTCGCAACTATATCATGTGCATAGATGAGGGCAGGCACATCAGACTGCAGAGCAAATGCTGCACACCTGTCATTGCTGCACACCTGTCATTGCTGCACACCTGTCATTGCTGCACACCTGTCATTGCTGCACACCTGTCATTGCTGCACACCTGTCATTGCTGCACACCTGTCATTGCTGCACACCTGTCATTGCTGCACACCTGTCATTGCTGCACACCTGTCATTGCTGCACACCTGTCATTGCTGCACACCTGTCATTGCTGCACACCTGTCATTGCTGCACACCTGTCATTGCTGCACACCTGTCATTGCTGCACACCTGTCATTGCTGCACACCTGTCATTGCTGCACACCTGTCATTGCTGCACACCTGTCATTGCTGCACACCTGTCATTGCTGCACACCTGTCATTGCTGCACACCTGTCATTGCTGCACACCTGTCATTGCTGCACACCTGTCATTGCTGCACACCTGTCATTGCTGCACACCTGTCATTGCTGCACACCTGTCATTAAAATGATATGCAGAGAAAACCATCGCACCCATAAAAACAGCAGTTGATGCCCATCGCAATAGAAAGCGGCAATTTCATAAGGATTGTACTGGAAGATGTTTTCGCATTTGTTATAAAGACCAATTCTGCCTGACCCGGGGCACACATGTGTGCAGTGTACTGAGGAGGTGTCGTGCGTTCTGCTTTTTCTGGCGGCACCATTTCTTTTAAACTTTGCGATGGAAGGTCGCTTCGAGATCAGAGCACCTTTGATGATGGTGGCACACCAGGTTAATCGGTTCTGTGGAAGCAACACCCAGAACGGGATAGAAATATTCACCCGTTTCAGAGACATTTTCAAGTAGTATCTAAAGCGTTTCCTTTGTTTCCTTAATGGCCGTGAGTCAGTTCTGATCGTATAGCCGTTACTTGAGAAGATCATCATCTGGCGAGTGAATGACATTCACGCTCACGTTTTCTAGACTTTTTGCAGAAGTGTGTGGATGTTCAACATGTTCAACAATATAGAATTAGGCACTTTGTCCTAGCATATGACCTTGATATGCCTTACAACTCAAGTGAAAACGATTTAGATGCATGGCGTGACGGCTATATAATGTCCATGTTTAGCAATTATGCGATAGAGTGGATAGCACAACAGCGCTATATACTTTGACCTTAGTGCCCGATCTGATGGCCAGACGTTTGCGTGTAGCCTTCTAAGGGCATAGCTCGTCTGTGGAATCCTGCTGTTGTCCTTAGAGTCAATATTCGTCTTTTTGGTTCAGCCTGTGCCTGGAGACGCTGATTCTATACATTCCTTGGAACCAATACTGTAAGACAAACTGTATGGATCTGTATGTCAACAACACAATATTTTGAAATGTGTGCAAAAGAAAGCATTGCTTATAAAAACATTTTATTTTCAAGCGATGCAAAGAATAAGAAAAAGAGAAAGAAGAAGAAGAAGAAAAAGAAGAATAAGAAGAGAACGAAGATAAAGAAGAAGTGGATACAGGAATGTTAAATCGTAAATGCCTCACATACACCAACACACCACCATGTTTCACCTTAGACTATTGCTGACTATTGGGCTAAGGATATCAAACACAAATTAGAGCCGTTGTAGCACTGGTGTCCAGACTACGGAACGCAATCTACAGGCTTGTCCAGCAAACAAGTGCCTAACATGTCAGGTCTGACCAGAGGAAACCGAGCTAACTTAAAAGCTGTAGGGCAGCCAAGCGAACCTGCAGAGGACTTCGGACTTCGTACTATCAAATGTACTGTAGATTTAACATAGTCGAAATGCCTGAACACAAAAATGAGGACGCGATCCAAAGCATCTGCTTCAGCTCTCCCCCATCTGACCACGTTTGGTATGATAGGTCCATGTGGGCTGGGCAGTGTCGTAGGACACGTTCAGGGAAATGGATTATAGATACACTGCATTCGTTTGTGCTGTATAGTTTGCGCGGAGAGGGGACTTATTAGTCCAACTATAGTGGCCTGTTCTCAGACAAAACAAATTAGTTTGTCAATTACATATCTATCTATATAAATATATATATATATATATATATATATATATATATATATATATATATATATATATATATATATATATATATATTAACTGATACTATCCAAATATAACGAGACGATAAAAGAAACTATAAGGAACAGCTGAACACCTGGGCCACTCAACATAAGTGTAAACGATATTGCTCTTCATCAAGGCCATGGAGTGCAAATCTTTGTGCAGTAGGTATCTGGTGGACGGTAGGCCCGACGGGAAAATTGTGATTAGGTGTCATAAAGCATATGATGTGATTTATCACCTCTCACCACTGCTAAGGCACACGAGAAGTAGTTTGGCAACAAAGCAACCCCTTGTAAACAGTATATGTATGGCCATTCCATGCTGACAGTGATACACCTGGATCTTGTCAAAGGTTCGTGATAGAGGAATTTCAACATGTAAAATAAAGTGTTTGAAGAAGATCATCAGTGTTACCGGGATAGTAAAGGTAAAGTAAAGTAACCCATTGCATTACTGATGTAGGGGTGTGCGGTGTTAGTGATCTCACCTTTCAAAGGCTCGGCTATATAAGGACGGTAGCCATCTTCTCTCCCTCGCCGCTTTTACATCCCGGACTGAACCGGTACCCATTTAAGGTTTGGTCGACCCGGGAGCCTTTGCGGTCTGAAAAAAAAACATTACCGCCTCAACTGGGAAATGAATCTAGGACCACTCAGATGCGAAGCCAGAGCGCTAACCACATACGTGACTGTACATAGACTAGGATAGACAGAATGCAAAACGAAGATATTCAAAGTATGGTCGGCACTACGTCTTGTGCAGAATACATTTCCAGGCTGAAAATAGTAAGTTGGTTTGGTTATTTCATGCGACTACACCCTCATCAACTTTCACTGATGGCTTACAACTCTGATATATCTGATTACAGAGTAGGAGGCGGCCGCGGGGCATGTCGATACTTGCCATTAGAATGATTGTGAAACGACACGAGTGCACAATGACCAACGCAACGGACTTTGCTAGGACAGACAACTTCACCTCCCCACGCCGCTCAACGTCATAAGTGGAAATTAAGCTAACTAACAAACTAACTTTTCCATAAAACATGCTGGTCATACCACGACAAAGTACAACATCATTGTTGGATGAAACTTTCCATACCGCTTGAATGCCTACAGACTGATATCTCGTGAATGAAGTATATAACGCGTCATCCTCTACAGATGTGTCTGCTATGTGACCTCGATATCTCGTTTCAGCTCATTTCGAAGCATCAGGCCACAGTAGTAGATAGTGTCTTTCAGAAAGTCAGCGAATAAGCACTGCGGGTATAGGCAGTTGTAGTTTTCATTCAAAAATTTGTTTGGATTGAAATCGGACTATATTTCACAGTCGCAATTGTTGAATGAAGAAAGAGAAATCAAGTTATCACATTGTGTAGTGTGTTTTGCTGGTCTACCGTCTTAAAGCAGTTCTCTTAAGTGGAACGGCACTTCAGCAATCTGTTCTTCGTTAGGGTATGATACTCGAGTGCAGATAAAAACCTGTGTTGTAGTCGGTGTCAGAACACACATTATTTGGTTTATGTAGCATTATGTTTCAAATAAAATAGCGTATATGTTCCTCCCTTATGATGTTTCTGTTTAATTTTTCACGTCCTTGAATGTGGAGTGGACATATGCTTTCATCCTCAGTACATGTTTACGATGTTCACACAGAGAAGAAGATGAGAAATGGCACAACCTTTAGTTTCACCTTTAGTAAGTGTACCAGTAAAGTGAATACATTATTATATGTGATCTAAATACATGAGTGTACGTGTAACATAATTATTTAGAGTTCGCTTCGACACATTACCAGAAACCCAGCTGCATACGAAACAATGAGAAACAGATAGGTAAAGAAATGTCTCCACTCCTAGTCTTGAAAAATATATTGATTAACACTTCTACCCTGAAACCATTTTTATTACAGGATCACTCTTATTTGTTATTATTTTTTCAGACAAACAACATCACAGCTATACCAGCCGGATCATTGCCAATGAGATTGACCCGTTTTACGGCCTTTGACAACCCAATCGCATTTATTGATGACTCCGCTTTCAATGAGTCGTATTCAACTTTGGAAACTATTCAGTTATCAACTTTTCTTTTTACACGAATTCCAGACGCATTCTTACACTTTAAGACTCTCAAATATTTAACGATGTTCGACATCTCTATTCTGGACTGGAACGAGGCCGTAATGAAGCAAATTGGACCTACCATGCTGACCCTAGATCTTCAAAACGTCGGGCTACTTGCGTGGCCATCTTGGATTCAGTACTTTACAAATCTGACAGAATTAAGTTTATCTAGCGGATCCATCTCTTCGATTCCAGACGATGCCTTGGATATGCTAGCAAATAAATTAACGACTTTATCGCTTGGCCAAAACAATTTGACTACAATACCAAAAACAGTTTCAAAAATGAACGCCTTAAAAATGCTTGAAATACAAAATAATCAAATAACTTATTTAGCATGGCTCCCGCCGGTAAATACATTGTCATCATTAGCACTAGACAATAATAAATTACCTGACGCGAAACACGTTAGTGACGCTCTTCGTCCGTTCGCAGATTCTTTATATGAAGTGACCTTAACAGGAAACGAGTTAACGGAGTTTCCAGACTTGTCATTTCTGAAGATGATGAATGGTCTAGATTTTAGCCACAATCGAATATCTGACCCCAACTCTGGAGCTTTCTCTGACGATATTTACAATCTGAAGTTAGATTATAATTCTCTAACTCAAATCCCCGTGATCATGTTCCGCTTATCTTTCGTTTCAGAGCTTCGTATGTCTTCGAACGCTGTAGCAGAAGTTATAGGGACTCAATTTCCATCGTGGATAACCGTGGTTGACTTGTCATTCAATCTCATCACGGAACTAACAGACACGAGCTTTCCAATAAATTCTAGTATCACTTCATTATATTTAATGAACAACCCATTGTCAACATTTTCAGTACATGCTTTCGATAATGTTCGCATGCTAAATGTGCTTAATCTTCAAAACACAAAACTCACCCGTCTGCCTCTCGGATTAGCGTCCCTGGTCTATGTCAACGATTTTGATGTCACTGGATGCTCTGACCTAGTTTGCACTTGCATGGAGAAGAGTTTGGCGCCATGGATTCTCACCAGGACAAGCGAAGCTGGAGGTAAATGTGGTGAAGCTAGCATTAGTGACTTCTTCACTACTCTAATCCGGTCCTGTCCGAAGATGAAATGAAACATTCTTCGTCCATATGTCTAACATCAAAGTCATGTGTAAATCTGGCTAACATGTATTTTCTCTCAAGACGTCATTAGGTTCCAAGACATCAACGTATATTCATGTCATTATTCAAAAACTTCTAAATAGTGACGGTATTCAATTAATATGTTGTAATGAAGAATCGATTATAATGGAGCTAAATAAAAAAAAATTCTGAGATTTACGCGATAAGCTCTTATTTTTTGTAGCTCGTTCTGCAGTCATCTCATTATTATGATTCTCCATAATAAAAACTCTGCATTACTTAAAATTACATTTTTGTCTTAAATAAACCATTAAAAACTCAAATTTCGCAGTTCATATAATTGTATGTTTGCTAATTATTACCGGTCCAAGGTAGACATATGGGTGTATACCAGCGCATGCGCCCTGATTGATACTGTGACGTCGACAGTTTAACATATACAATTGTCTATCCCTGGCCACTTTTGTAGAAAATGGTCATGTCTATCAATGGCCGACTGTAATAATCTAATATAGGTCATGGTCTATGCCATTGCTCGCACATTTATATTTAGACTAGACGTCAAATGACTTCACAGCTCCCATGACGACAGGGATTTCCATTTGAAAATATTTGAACTGAAACCCCTGATTTTATTGAACTTTGCAGTTATTTTGGGTATATGTTGTCACACCCATACGGAACAAGAAAATACAGAAAGTTATGATATTAATATTTTTCATTAATTTAGATATTAAAGTAAATCTATTGTGATATAAATCAAATTAAACATAAATGTGTTTTTTTTTACTTCTGTTAAGCGTACCTCTTGTGTGCTTCAGTATATATGCCTAAATGTTTTCAAAGATTGCACAAGGATTGACTATAAAAAACTATGGAACACAAATTTTCGGAACCAATATCCATATCAGAATAACTAGATGTTCGCAAAGGAGCTGGCTTATATGGAAAGAGGCGATCAACGTCTGATGAAACAAAATATACCGGTCAGACATGTTAGTCAGGGTCAGGTATACTATAATGTAAAGGGAAAAAAACATGAAAAAAACCTATAAAAGTTGATTAAGGTTGAGTTTAATCAAAATTTTAAAAATGGATACCACACAGAGACGAGAACACAAACGTTACGACCAATAGGCCTTCATCAGGGACAACAATACTGAACTAACAAATCAACATATATGAAAATATTGTCCTCATCTGTTTCTGATAGTAGACGCAGTCTGTCTAAGCGACCGGTTGGGCCAGATGCGTGATTGAAACTGAATCGGAGCGGTCACA
>JAVGWX010000020.1:17484391-17541891 GCA_036924085.1 Ariolimax columbianus | reverse complement strand
GAGATCAAGGGTCCGATCTCACTATCCAGAGATCAGGGATCTGATCTCGCTACCCAGAGATCAGGTGTCCGATCTCACTACTCAGGGATCAGGGGTCCTATCTCACTACCCACAGATCAGGGGTCCGATCTCACTACTCAGGGATCATGGGTCCGATCTCACTACCCAGAAATCAGGCGTCCGATCTCACTACCCAGTGATCAGGGGTCCGATCTCATTACCCAGAGAACAGTAGTCCGATCTCACTACCAACAGATCAGGGGTTCAATCTCACTACCCAGAGAACAGGGGTCCGATCTCACTACCCAGAGATCAGCTGTTCGATCTCACGACCAAGAGATCAGGGATCCGATCTCGCTACCCAGAGATCAATTGTCCGATCTCACTACCTAAAGATCAGGGGTCCGATCTCACTACCCAGAGATCAGGGGTCCGATTTCACTACATACATATCAGATGTTCGATCTCACTACCCAGAGATCAGGGGTCCGATCTCGATACCCAGAGATCAGGGGTTCGATCTCACTACCCAGAGATCAGAGGTCCGATCTCACTACCCAGAGAACAGGGGTCCGATCTCACTACCAAGAGATCGGGGGTCCGATCTCACTAGCCAGAGATCAGCTTTCCGATCTCACTACCAAGAGATCAGAGGTCCGATCTCACTACCCAGAAATCAGGGGTCCGATCTCACTACCTAAAAATCAGGGGTCCGATCTCACTACCCAGAGATCAGAGGTCCAATATCACTACCCACAGATCAGGGGTCCGATCTCACTACCCAGAGATCAGCGGTCCGATCTCACTACCCAGAGATCAGGGTTACGATCTCACTACCTACAGATCAGGGGTCCGATTTCACTACCCAGAGATCAGAGGTCCAATCTCACTACCCAGAGATCAGGGGTCCGATCTCACAACCCAGTGATCAGGGGTCCGATTTCACTACCCGGAGATCAGCGGTCCTGTCTCACTACACAGAGATCAGCGGTCATATCTCACTACAAAGAGATCAGGGGTCCGATCTCACTACCCACAGATCAGTAGTCCGATCTCACTACGAAGAGATCAGGGGTCCGATCTCACTACCCAGAGATTAGGGGTTCGATCTCCCTACCCAGAGATCAGCGGTCCGATCTCACTACCCACAGATCAGGGGTCCGATCTCACTACCCAGAGATCAGGGGTCCGATCTCACTAACCAGAGACCAGTGGTCTGATCTCACTACCCATAGATCAGGGGTACTTATTCTTCTTCTTCTGCGTACACAGTCAGACAGTAACCATTATTTTCTCGAAAAAAGCGGCGGTCATCCTGAGACTCTCGCACTTCCATAGAGCTTGTCTTTCAGTTCCACTGGCAATGGCCACATCTGCTCTCTCTGATCCTCGTATGTCGGGCAGTTCTGCAGCAGATGTTCAGTGGTCATTTTACCAGTACCGCACGGGCATTCGTCGGTACACCCTATCTTCAGTTTGTTGAATAGGTGGTACCTCAGTCTGTTGTGGCCAGTGCGAAGTCTGAAGACAACGACCTGCTCTCTTCGGTTCAACTGGTAATAGGCATCGTTTCTGGTGTAACCAGTATGTTCGGTTTCCCATTTGGACATGTATCTGGCTTTGATAAGCCGTTTTGACTCTTCGTACGTCATACTGGTATCTGTTTGTGGTAGCCTTGCACCTTCTTTTGCCAGTCTGTCTGCCTCCTCGTTGCCTTTGATGTTGCAGTGTGACGGAACCCACTGTACCACCACCCTTTTTGGTGCGAACTGCTGGCACAGTTTGCAGAGTGCTGCTCTTAAGTCATTAAGCTCAGTGTTCTTCTGGCTTTTTAGCGCTGTGACTACTTCGAGAGCATCTGTCAGCAAGACTATATGGCTCTCATTTTCACTGTGTGTTACCATTTCTTCCACTGCCGCCCTCAGTGCCTCTGCCTCTGCTCTGAAATTGCTTGTGTACTTACCAGTAGCGAATGACAGTGTTATTTTTCTGCCATTTGGTAGGTTCAGGAATGCTCCTGCCCCTGCGTTCTGTGTAGTGTTTGTTACAGAACCGTCGGTGTATGCATGGGTCCAGTTCATGCTTGGGTAACTTTTCGTTATGAAGCTTAGGGTAGTGTCTCTCCTTTCTTTTTCACTCTGGCGGTTTTTGTTTGCAATACCTGGTATATTTTCTACCACCTCTGGAAATATATCCTGCCTCCAAGTAGGTTTTCGTACAGTAGTGATGGGTTTTGGTGTTGTTAGTGCGTTTATGGGATCTTCGTGCATCTTTGCTTTGGCTATTTCTGCAAAGTTTCTCCGCTTTAGTTTCCCATTTCCCAAATTGTTTAGTCTCTGGTACATTGGATGGTCCGTCAGTCTTCGGAGTTTCTCTGACTGCAGCTGGGCTCTGCAGTCTCTTCTATCGGTCATGGATTGCAGTTTTGTAATCTTTTCAAGTTCTACAATTGGCGTTGACTTCATGCCACCTGTTATGATTCTCATGGCTTGGTTTTGAAGTTTGTTAACTTTATCGAAGTTCGCCTTCGCTGCTGTTGTCCATGCCGCAATGCCATACTCGAGAACTGGTCTCACTCTTCCAGTGTACAGTTTCTTTAGTATGCCTTCGTCTGCTCCCCAGCTTGTGCCAGCAAGTTTCCTCATGATCGCCATTCTTTCTCTGGCTTTCATTCGGTTTCTCTCAATCTTACTTTTCCATGTCATGCGCCGATCAAATGTGACTCCCAGATAGGTTGGGTTGTCGTTTGGCTGCAGGATTTTGCCATTTAGGCTTAATTTGGTACTTTGGGGTTTTAATGAGAGCGAGAATATTGTACACGTGGTTTTCTCCTCGTTTATTTTGACCAGGATCAGGGGTACGATCTCACTACCTAGAGATCAGGGGTCCGATCTCACTACCCAGAGATCAGTGGTCCGATCTCACTACCCAGAGATCAGGGGTCCGATCTGACTACCCAGAGATCAGCGGTCCGATCTCACTACCCAGAGATCAGCGGTCTGATCTCACTACCCAGAGATCAGGGGTCCGATCTCACTAACCAGAGACCAGTGGTCCGATCTCACTACCCAGAGATCAGGGGTCCGATATCACTACCCAGAGATAAGGGGTCCGATCTCACTACCCAGATATCAGGGGTCCGATCTCACTTCCCATAGATCAGCGGTCCTATCTCACTACCCAGAGATCAGCGGTCTGATCTCCCTACCCAGAAATCAGGGATACGATCTCACTACACAGAGATCAGGGGTCCGATCTCACTACCCAGAGAACAGTAGTCCGATCTCACTACCCAGAGATCAGGGGTCCAATCTCACTACCCAGAGAACAGGGGTCCGATCTCACTACCCAGAGATCTGGGGTCCGATCTCGCTACCCAGAGATCAGGGGTCTGATCTAACTACCCAGAGATCAGAAGTCTGATCTCGCTACCCAGAGATCACGTGTCCGATCTCACTACTCAGAGATCAGGAGTCCTATCTCACTACCCAGAGATCAGGGGTCCGACTCGCTACCCAGAGATCAGGGGTCCGATCTCACTACCCAGAGATCAGGGGTCTGATCTCGCTACCCAAAGATCAGGTGTATGATCTCACTACTCAGTGATCAGGGGTCCTATCTCACTACCCGGAGATCAGGGGTCCGATCTTACTACTCTAGGGATCATGGGTCCGATCTCACTACCCAGAAATCAGGCGTCCGATCTCACTACCCAGTGATCAGGGGTCCGATCTCATTACCCAGAGAACAGTAGTCCGATCTCACTACCCAGAGATCAGGGGTTCAATCTCACTACCCAGAGAACAGCGGTCCGATCTCACTAGCCAGAGATCAGCTTTCCGATCTCACTACCAAGAGATCAGAGGTCCGATCTCACTACCCAGAAATCAGGGGTCCGATCTCACTACCTAAAGATCAGGGGTCCGATCTCACTACCCAGAGATCAGAGGTCCGATATCACTACCCACAGATCAGGGGTCCGATCTCACTACCCAGAGATCAGCGGTCCGATCTCACTACCCAGAGATCAGGGGTACAATCTCACTACCTACAGATCAGGGGTCCTTCTTCTTCTTCTTCTTCTGCGTACACAGTCAGACAGTAACCATTATTTTCTCGAAAAAAGCGGCGGTCATCCTGAGACTCTCGCCACTACCATACAGCTTGTCTTGCAGTTCCACTGGCAATGGCCACATCTGCTCTCTCTGATCCTCGTATGTCGGGCAGTTCTGCAGCAGATGTTCAGTGGTCATTTTACCAGTACCGCACGGGCATTCGTCGGTACACCCTATCTTCAGTTTGTTGAATAGGTGGTACCTCAGTCTGTTGTGGCCAGTGCGAAGTCTGAAGACAACGACCTGCTCTCTTCGGTTCAACTGGTAATAGGCATCGTTTTTGGTGTAACCAGTATGTTCGGTTTCCCATTTGGACATGTATCTGGCTTTGATAAGCCGTTTTGACTCTTCGTACGTCATACTGGTATCTGTTTGTGGTAGCCTTGCACCTTCTTTTGCCAGTCTGTCTGCCTCCTCGTTGCCTAGGATGTTGCAGTGTGACGGAACCCACTGTACCACCACCCTTTTTGGTGCGGACTGCTGGCACAGTTTGCAGAGTGCTGCTCTTAAGTCATTAAGCTCAGTGTTCTTCGGGCTTTTTAGCGCTGTGACTACTTCGAGAGCATCTGTCAGCAAGACTATATGGCTCTCATTTTCACTGTGTGTTACCATTTCTTCCACTGCCGCCCTCAGTGCCTCTGCCTCTGCTCTGAAATTGCTTGTGTACTTACCAGTAGCGAATGACAGTGTTATATTTCAGCCATTTGGTAGGTTCAGGAATGCTCCTGCCCCTCCGTTCTGTGTAGTGTTTGTTACAGAACCGTCGGTGTATGCATGGGTCCAGTCCATGCTTGGGTAGCTTTTCGTTATGAAGCTTAGAGTAGTGTCTCTCCTTTCTTTTTCACTCTGGCAGTTTTTGTTTGCAATACCTGGTATATTTTCTACCACCTCTGGAAATATATCCTGCCTCCAAGTAGGTTTTCGTACAGTAGTGATGGGTTTTGGTGTTGTTAGTGCGTTTATGGGATCTTCGTGCATCTTTGCTTTGGCTATTTCTGCAAAGTTTCTCCGCTTTAGTTTCCCATTTCCCAAATTGTTTAGTCTGATCAGGGGTCCGATTTCACTACCCAGAGATCAGGGGTCCGATCTCACTACCCAGAGATCAGGGGTCCGATCTCACAACCCAGTGATAAGGGGTCCGATTTCACTAGTCGGAGATCAGCGGTCCTGTCTCAATACACAGAGATCAGCGGTCCTGTCTCACTACCCAGAGATCAGGGGTCCGATCTCACTACCCACAGATCAGGGGTCCGATCTCACTACTAAGAGATCAGGGATCCGATCCTACTACCCAGAGATTAGGGGTTCGATCTCCCTACCCAGAGATCAGCGGTCTGATCTCACTACCCACAGATCAGGGGTCCGATCTCACTACCCACAGATCAGGGGTCCGATCTCACTAACCAGAGACCAGTGGTCTGATCTCACTACCCATAGATCAGGGGTACGATCTCACTACCTAGAGATCAGGGGTCCGATCTCACTACCCAGAGATCAGTGGTCCGATCTCACTACCAAGAGATCAGGGGTCCGATCTCACTACCCGGAGATCAGCGGTCCGATCTCACTACCTAGAGATCAGAGGTCCGATTTCACTACCCAAAGATCAGGGATCTGATATCACTACCCAGAGATCAGGGGTCCGGTCTCCCTACCCAAAAAATTAAGGGTCCGATCTCACTACCCAGAGATCAGGGGTCCGATCTCACTTTCCATAGATCAGCGGTCCTATCTCACTACCCAGAGATCAGCGGTCTGATCTCACTACCCAGAGATCAGGGATACGATCTCACTACCCAGAGATCAGGGGTACGATCTCACTACCCAGAGATCAGGGGTCCGATCTCACTACCTAGAGATCAGACGAATTTTTACCTAGAAGATCCAGCTGAAAAAATATCGGTCTCACCATGATTCGAACCCGCGACTTCTGGCACACGAGGCTGACACCTTACCTCGAGAACCCTGTATTCCTAATCATAACCAAGCTTTCGTAATAGTTGTTTGTAACAGTAATCAAGAACACAGACTACTTGGCTCTTATCTCAATCGTTTGCATATCTTAAAGTAAGTACTGTTACTCTTTTTATATTGTTTTATTCTAAAAGTTGAAGCATTTACTTCTAGCTTATGTTTACCGCTTAGTCTCCGTTCGTAAAGTGATGACTAAACTTGTGCCAATAAAACGATCAATTGAAACATCGATCCCTGCAAACCTGGTTTCACAATAGGTAAAGTTGTTTTAAAATATATGGTGAACGTATTCAGACATGTTAATATAGGCCTCGTTTTGTAATTTAACGTACCTGTTTAATTTGATGATGCGTCAGTTAGTGTGTCTTCCTTTAACATAGGTAAAAGATAAGTTTACATGTTGTTGATGCCTCATTTTAAAAAGCAAATGGCATCATCAAATGTGACTGTGTTATGTTTAAGTTGGTTGGTTGGTTAGTTGGTTGGTTGGTTCTTTGGTTATTGATCCAACGGCCTTTAGGCTCCTAATGTCACAAAGTTATAACTGCAATTATTTGTGAGTTGTTGATTAGTTCTGTACAAAGTGTCCCATGGCAAAGACCCACTTTCACTAAGACGATATTCAACAGTTTCACAGGGATGTGTGCACAGCCGGCACTCTGGAAGTAGGGTCTGCTTGGATTATGTTCAAGAGACTGTTAATGTAAATGTGTTCAATGCGAAGCCGGAACATGGTGCTTTGATCTTTCGTTTTGAAGAGGTTGATGGTTTCTTTGGGATGTGGGATGGCCAGATGCTTGAAATGTGTTCTCCCAGTATTACCAATTGCTCATCTTTTCAGCCAAGCCTCTTTGTTCGCAGTCTTCAGTAGCTGTTTAACTGTCGGTAACGTTGTTGGTAATGTATTGTTGTTCTTTACTTGATCCTTTCTTAGCCAGTGCGTCTGTCTTGTCACTGCCAGATGTATTTGAGTGATGATCAATCCATTGCAAACTATTCTGACTTCGTGGGATGTGATACGTTGGTTGGCATCTAGGCATATTTGGATAAGTTCAAGCCTACAATGATCACCAACTTCCAGAGTTTTAAAGTCATTACAATAGTATTCAAATGATTATAATGCTATAGACATTTGATGGGAGAGCATAAAATACAATCAGCTATTTCCAATGCTATTTTTATCTCATAGTTCAAATATATCTCCTCACATGCATCAACCAGCTCATCATGTGTCCTATCTGTAAACTCTATGTGGACCATAAAAGCAGACCCATCAGTATAGACATGTATCCATTCTTTTGTGTATGTGTCAATTTTTCTCTGTGATACTCTAATACAACTCACTGGATGAGAACTCCTTCTTGCATTATCTGTTAGTTTTTGTTTTAATTTCTGTAGTGGTAAATGTCTTGTTACTCTCTTTGTTTCTTGTCTTTTGTCTGGGACGTGATATACGTCTTTAATCTCACTGACATCGAGGATGACTGACGTTTGTTTTATTTTCTGCTTTTGTTGCTAACTTTCTACCAACTGTTTATTTAGGTGGTCTTTGGTCATGCTGTAACGTCTCTGATAAATTTCCATAGCGGCCATATCTCTTCGCATCTCAAGTTGTTTTATATTCACTTCAATTTCACACGCATCAGTGGGTGTTGACCTCATTGCTCCACTAAAAAGGCGGAAAGCATTGTTCTGCACTCTTTCCAGGGACTCTACAATAGTCTGTGAGCATGTTGTCAGCAATGCACTTTTGTGTTCTAAATTAGAGCGCACATATCCACATTACAAGCTTCTTCACGCGCCCTAGTCTATTCCACATGCTGTACCAGCGAGCCTCTTCAGTAACTGTTGTAGCCTCAACGCTTTATTTTTAACATTTTGATCATGTTTCTTGAGGCTGAGCTGTATGTCGAGAGTGACTCAAAGCGGCTCTGCTTCTCTAAACAATTTATGTTTGCCACATTTCAGACTGATGTTTTGCTTGGCTGCTTTGTGGCTATTCGCAAAGAAAGTGTTAAACAGTCTTCTCTAAGTTTATTTTCAGTTCACACATGTGACAATACGCATGCAGCCTTCTCGGGTCTCTATTTAATATTTTTTTTGCATTTTCAACATTTTCGTGACTCTGCCGTTTTGCCAGATCAATAGCACACGTGGCTTTTCAGCTGTGATGTGATGAGCGAGGCCATTGACGTAGATGAGAAAAAGAGTGCAGTTCAAACCAGAGACATGTGCTAAGCCTTCCTCTAAGACTTCCTCTAAGATTTCCTCTAAGACTTCCTCTAGGACTTCCTCTAAGACTTCCTCTAAGACTTCCCCTAAGACTTCCCCTAAGACTTCCCCTAAGACTTCCTTTAAGACTGCCTCTAAGACTTCCCCTAAGACTTCCTTTAAGACTGCCTCTAAGACTTCCCCTTAGACTTCCCCTAAGACTTCCCCTAAGACTTCCCCGAAGACTTCCCCTAAGACTTCCTCTGACTTCCTCTAAGACTTCCTCTAAGACTTCCTCTAAGACTTCCTCTAAGACATGTTTAGAAGATAATACATTCGTTCTCTCTGTTCGATTAATAAGGAAGTATTTTATCCAGTTATACAATATTTCATTAATCCTCACATCAATCATCTTCATTTGAAGAGACATTTTCTCCATACTCGATCAATAGCCTGTGTAAGTCGCAGAAAATGGATTTATTATTTTGATTGTGTCTGAGGTTGTATTTTGGATGAAAAAGCGAGCAAAACAAAGTAGCAGAATGTATGACGGCTCAATTACTTTTGCTGTCTACACGTGTCCAATGATTAGAGGTTAATTTTTAGTTAGGCGAAACATACTGATCGAACAATGTAAGTCAGGTTCAGGCAAAACATACTGATCGAACAATGTTAGCCAGGGTCAGGCAATAATTACTTATAGGACAATGTTAGTCAGGGTCAGGCAAACATATTAATCGGAAAATGTTAATCGGGGTGAAACAGAACATACTAATCGAACAATGTTAGTTCTTCATAAGATTAGGCAAAACATACTGATCGAACAATGTTAGTTCTTCATATGGTCAGGCTAAACATACTGATTGAACGATATTAGTTAGAGCTATGTAGAACATACTGTTTGGACAATGTCAGTTAGGGTCGGGCAAAATATACTGGTCAAGACCAGTACCTCACTTGCACCCAGTTCTTCCTGGAAATAGAATGTCCCATGACAGTCTGGCTAACCAGGTGATAATAGACGTGATCCCGTAGTAGTGATCCACAGATGAAGCTAAATACAGCTTAGACGAATGAAAACCACCTCAGTGGCAAGTCAAGGACAAGACGACTAGGGGGCGACTACTAGATGCAGGGTACTCCTCATAAAGAACCCGTGAAAAAGACGGAGGAGTCCAGAGTCGAACCCACATCACCTGATCACGAGGCCGACGACTTAAACACTTCGCCACGGAATCCCCATAACATGAAAATACAGAATCAGAAACAAATATATTCGGAGACAAGTAGGTACAACACCAGTGCTAGACCTCATCAAATAGTTCGGCCACGTGACACGTCAAATACATGGACGCATCCTTCTGAAAGCAATGCTTTACAGATACAATGAATACAAAGCCAAGGGCCGACCATTAAAAAGAATGATAGCAGAAATAACACAAGCAGTAAAGCTTCCCATGAAAGAAACACATAAAAGGGTTAGTATGCTGATAGGTCATGAGGTAAACGAAGATATAGACCGTTTTACATTAATAATTATCCCAATGTTACAATTTAGGTAGACTAGTTCCCATCGGTATCTCCTAGTGAACATTAAAATAAACCAGGGGACTGGAGACAATCTAATCTCACCCCTTTCCTGCATCTCCTAGTGAACGTTAAAATAAACCAGGGGACTGGAGACAATCTAATCTCACCCCTTTCCTGCATCTCCTAGTGAACGTTAAAATAAACCAGGGGACTGGAGACAATCTAATCTCACCCCTTTCCGGCATCTCCTAGTAAACGTTAAAATAAACCAGGGGACTTGAGACAATCTATTCTCACCCCTTTCCGGCATCTCCTAGTGAATGTTAAAATAAACCAGGGCGAAGGAGACAATCTTCTTCTTCTTCTTCTTCCTCTTACGCTGTCAGACGTCGACCTTTATTTTTTCGAAAAAAGCAGCGGTAATCCTGAGGCTGTCGACACTGCCATAGAGCTGGTCTAGTGTTGCCACTGGTGATGGCCACATCTGCTCTCTCTGATCCTCGTATATCCGGCAGTTTTGCAGCAAATGCTCAGCGGTCATTTTTCCTGTACCACACGAGCATTCGTCAGTGCCACCTATCTTCAATTTGTTGAATAGGTGGTACCTCGGTCTATTGTGGCCAGTGCGAAGTGTGAAGACCACCACCTGCTCTCTTCTGTTCAACAGGTAATAGGCATCGTTTTTTGTGTAGCCAGTAGGTTCTGTTTCCCATTTGGTCATGTATCTAGCTCTAATAAGCCGTTTTGACTCATCGTATGTCATACTAGTATCTGGTTGTGGTAGTCTTGCACCTTCTTTTGCCAGTCTGTCTGCCTCCTCGTTGCCTTGAATGTTGCAATGGGATGGAACCCACTGTACCACTACTCTTTTTGGTCCGGACTGCTGGCATAGTTGACAGAGTACTGCTCTTAAGTCATTAAGTTCAGTATTTTTCTGGCTTTTTAGTGATGTAACTACGGCCAGGGCATCTGTAAGCAGGACTATATGGCTTTCATTCCTTTTATCTGTCACCATTTCTTCCACTGCCGCCCTCAGTGCCTCTGCCTCCGCTCTGAAATTGCTTGTGTATTTTCCAGTAGCCAATGACAGTGTTATTTTCTGCCATTTTGTAGGCTCAGGAATGCCCCTGCCCCTCCGTTCTTTGTTGTGTTTGTTAGAGAACCGTCGGTGTATGCATGGGTCCAGTCTATGCTTGGGTAGTTTTTCGTTATGTACCTCAGGGTTATATCTCTTCTTTCTTTTTCAGTCTGGCAGTTTTTGTTTCCAATACCTGGTATATTTTCTACCACCTCTGGACATATATACTGCCTCCAGGTAGGTTTTCGTACAGTAGGGATAGGCTTTTATGTTGTTAGTGCGTTCATGAGGAGACAATCTAATTTCACCCCTTTCCGGCATCTCCTAGTAAACGTTAAAATAAACCAGGGGACAGGAGACAATCTAATCTCACCCTTATCAGGCATCGCCCAGTAAACGTTAAAATAAACCAGGGGACAGGAGACAATCTAATCTCACCCCTTTCCGTGTTGGTAATGTGTTTGTTCTTCTCAAAAACAAAACAAAATTAGATCATTCCATACTGGTTTAGGGACACATTATGATGATGAATAGTTTGGTCCATCCCTGTTTGATCCATAATTTCAAATAATTTATGTATGTCACTCGATGAAACGGTTTCTCTTGGTCTATAAAACATACACACAGCGTTCTGTCCTGACTAATAATGATTGTATTTAAGGAAGTTATGATTTACATTTATATTTATAATTTAATTTCTGTTTTAGAATTAAACTGCCCGCTGAAGCATGGGAGAAATTCAACACTTCATATATATCTTCCTGAATCTGCTCAATTGGGCATTTGTGATTGGGGATGATTGCTCAACAACGGTAAATGTGGTCTCCAGTTACTGTACGTAATACTGCCTCAAAGTTATTTTGTTGATTGGGGAAAATTTCCTATATTATCGAATGGACTGCTAGATATGTTAAATATTTGTGAAGTAACAACTGCCAAAAATCGACTTCCCTCTCCACGTCCATCACGAACAACCTACAAAGAGTTAATTCAGCTCGGTTCAGCTGTCGTTGCCACTATAAAGGCAGGACGCAATGCATCACCAACGTGCTATGTTCTAGACGGTATAGTACATTCTGAGGGTATAGCACAATCTGACGGTATAGTACAATCTGACGGTATAGTACAATCTGACGGTATAGTATAATCTGACGGTATAGTACAATCTGACGGTATAGTGCAATTTGACTGGATAATTAAATGTGAGGGTATAGTACAATCTGACGGTATAGTACAATCCGGCGGTATAGTACAATCTGACGGTATAGTACAATCTGACGGTATAGTACAATTTGACTGGATAATTAAATGTGAGAGTATAGTACAATCTGACGGTATAGTACAATCTGACGGTATAGTAAAATCTGACGGTATAGTACAATCTGACGGTATAGTACAATTTGACTGGATAATTAAATGTGAGGGTATAGTACAATCTGACGGTATAGTACAATCTGACGGTATAGTACAATCTGACGGTATAGTTCAATCGGATGGTACAGTACAATTTGACTGGATAATTAAATATGAAGGTAAAGTACAATCTGACGGTATAGTACAATCTGACGGTATAATTAAGTGTGAGGGTATAGTACAATCTGACGGTATAGTACAATCTGACGGTATAGTACAATCTGACGGTATAGTGCAATGTGACGGTATAGTACAATCTGATGGTATAGTACAATCTGACGGTATAGTACAATCTGACGGTATAGTACAATATGACGGTATAGTACAATTTGGCTATGTTGTTCTCGGTTGATGGTGTTGTTCACTAATTTCAAATTTTGTTTTTGTCTTCTTTTTCTCCATTTTTCCTACTCCTCTTGCCATACTGCGTCGCATAGAGGGGGGGGGGGTGCTTATATTTCTTGCTATTGTCAGCTTGTGCCGTCGTTAGGTGTATCTTCCTGAGAGTGTTAGAGTACACCCTCATTCCATCGATGTCCAGTGAGGAAGACTACTTTGTCTGTTTAGCTGTGGACAGTCAATCAATCAAATTGGATTTAAGTGAGAAAGATACTGCGCCTTTTGTGAACCTCACTCTCTGAACCACAGTTACCCTTGACCTGATTTGATCGAGACGACTGAAGATAGCACATGATGCATATTTTTCCTCAGGGCTTACTCCCGAAGTCCTTACCGTAAACAGGAATCATCTAATACAGTAGAGAGGGAATGGAAACTAGCGTTGCGTATCGTGCCTTTCCCATAACAGTAAGATCTCCTAGAGATATCAGTCAGAGTGTGAGTGGGTTGGGCATATCTCCAGGTCTGATTACAATCCATTATAGTCGTGTTTAAATTTCACACACCGAAACCAACACAATTTGCAGCTAGGGCGAACGGCACCAACTTCGTGAAGTTCAGCATTTTGAACTAGACCGTGAGACACAGATTTAAGCGTAGTGCTATTCATAAAGCAGATGTCCATTCCAGTATAAACGGACGGGAAAAAAACGCAAAAACCACTAAGCCTAAAAAACGACTAAACCAGTTAAAATTGAAAAAACAACACGTTTCCGTGAACATAAGTGTAAGTCGTCGACGAGTGGGAGTTCCAGGCAAACCCGCGGTCTGGTAGCATCCATAATGAACTAAAACAGCAGAACAAAGTAGACTCGCAGCCAGTTACAGCGCGATATTTGCTGCTCTCTTTACATATTTATATAAATGTTTTGATATATATATATATATATATATATATATATATATATATATATATATATATATATATATATATATATATATATATATATATGGGGATTCCGTGGCGAAGTGGTTAAGACATCAGCCTCGTGATTCGGTGATGTGGGTTCGACTCCGGACTCCGCC
Organism: Ariolimax columbianus; assembly: GCA_036924085.1. Lineage (NCBI taxonomy): Eukaryota > Metazoa > Mollusca > Gastropoda > Stylommatophora > Arionidae > Ariolimax > Ariolimax columbianus. The sequence goes on along the minus strand of JAVGWX010000020.1, from coordinate 17,528,145 downwards.
GTCTTTTTCACCGGTTCTTGATGCGGAGTCCTCTGCATCTCGTAGTCACCCCCTAGTCGTTTTGTCCGTGACTTGCCACTGGGGTCGGGCGGCACGAGACGAAAGAGTGAAGATAAAAAGTAGCGCAGTTAATCCTTACTAAAAATAGCGCTAGCAAAATACATTATGTCATCATCGTCTACGATAGACGGCTACCTTTGGCTTTGCCTTGATATATATATATGTCTAGAATACTTTACCGGGGTGTTTGTGTATCTCAAAGCACAATAATAATAGCACAACTGTCCCAACTGTCGTAAAAGGTGAATAACTGCGTGACATGGCATAACACCAGCCATTGTTAGGTGGTTTGTTAAGAGCCGCATATATGGTGTCTAACAGGCTGTGGGTCTACTTTGCTCTAGTGTTTGAGGCTATACAAATAGAAGAGCACATCGTTCAACTACCCTCCGCGGCACTTATTCTAAAGCAGCGGAATAGTAAGCTGCTCGATCCTAGCACACTAATAAAGAAAATATCCTCCCAGCTACATCCAGATCATACCAGAGCTGGGACCTACACAGGGATATTCGCCTGTATAGAAGTATACGTCCAATTAGAACTAATAACATATATATATGGCATGGGGATGTGTAACATACAGGATATATATATATATATAGGGCATGGAAGAAATGTTTAACAGACAAGAATACTAGTGTTATTTACATAATTTGTAATTATGTTGTCATTTTCGGGGAAATTGAACTCTTGTTCACATGCTGGCCTGGTGCACCAAAAGAGATATAACATAATGGTAAGATGTGTGATTGTGAGTAATACAAACATTACGGGTGGGATTAACGCATGTATTAAATGCCTGTTGTTATTACACTGCAGGTGTGTTTCTGCGATGATATGCAAATACTATGTCAAGATCGAGGTTTAACAGAGATGCCCCAATTATCAGGATTAGCTACTGGCAGACAGTACCTCATATTAGATGTAAGCTGGCATTTACGAATTATTATGGACATGTGAACGTTTATTTCTGTTCGATTTGTATTTCTTACTAAGCGCAAGCACACCCCGATAGCTGGTGCCCACATAAGAAAGCTGTCTCAGAGCTCTAACTGTTGTTTTATGTGTAGTTTCTTTTCTCTTCTTTTATCCTACTACTCTTACCATACGGTATCGCTGAGAGGTGGGATGGGTAGGTAACATTGTATCGCTGTATTGGAGGCTTGTGATGTTGTTAGGTGTAACTTCTTGATATTGTCAGAGACAACCTCGATCCATCGACTTCGTCGTCTGCGTCTTGCTTGTGGACAGGAGGCCTTCATATGATATGCTATTGTTGCAGGCTGGTCATAATTCATTCTGACTAAATGACCAAACCTCTTGATTTGTTGAGAGTCAATGTAGGCACTAATTGTGTTTGTCTCCACTGTCTGCTTCAGCGTAGTATCGTGGATTCGGTTACGGATTGTCTTTCCGGCTACACTTCTCACACAGCGAATCTCACAGCTCTGGATCTTACTTTTATGAGTTGCTAGTTAGGACCAAGATTGACATTGGTAACATAATGTAGGAATAATTAGTGAATTTATCAGCTTCCTCTTGGTTGAAAAAAACACTTTAGGGTGTTTCAAAATCGGCGAAATTTGATAGTGGGCGCTGTTCGTTTTCTCAATTATAAGTGCAATCACTCTGTCGGCATTAGTGAACATACTAGCTAGGTACTTATGCCGTACATGCTAGATACAAAATTCAATGATGTGTTCATCTTTATGTCATACAAGCAAATGTCTACAAGCAAAATGGAGACAGTTCAGGTAGTATTTTAGGTCTTTGCCATTTTTGAAAAAAGATGACCTGACCATCAGCAAACAACAGAGCGACTTCCCATGGGGGTTAGCCAACTGTATAATTTTGCTCATATCAATTATGAACAAACGTATAGAATAAACACAGCCCTGTTGTACACCATTCAACACTGGAAAATAATTTGTCATATCTGAATCCGTTGGTACTGCACCTTTACACACATATACATATAGTAAATGTTTAAAGTCATGATGTTTCTAACCCGCTTTATAAAATTAATCTAGGAAAAACTCTCTTCCAAACTGAGAAGCGAAATGTTGTCATAGTTATTGCAACGGCTTCTGTCGAAGTTATCTGTGTAAAATGCTCCAGTTTGTGCCTTTCTCGTATACTTAACGCACGATTGCTTCTTTCCGGCACTGGAATTATATCATGTGCAGGGGTTGCAGTGAGTGCACCTAAACACTGCTTGATCAAATTAGGTCGGATCTCATTGCAGCCTGGTGCTCTGCTCGGGTTCAATCTGTCGATGTCTTTATTACGATCTTCTACGGGTGCTTTTGTAATGTTTAATGGAACAAGGAAACACATTATCAGTTTTTTGCGAACTCTGATAGAGAAATACAAAGACATACAAAATTACATTCACATTTCCTTCATATACTACCAAAAGGCTTTTGACCGAGCTAAACATCAGAAATTAATCAATGTTTCCACACAAAAAATAGGTCCAGATAGTTACAATATAAGATTGTTCCATAATTTGTAAAAGATCCCGTCACGCCATGCGGCGAAAAGGAAATATTGTGTTAGGTCCATATTATTTTGTAACCCCCGGCCCTTTGTGGATGATGTGGTCAGCATCGCGCCGGTCTCCTTTGCTTCCAAGATTTTTTTTTGGTACACAATTTATGTGTCTGGGTTGACCACGGAGTCGGTTTGCGGTTATTACAAAAAATCTCGCACCAACTGGGTATTGAACACTGATGGCCTGAACTGGGAACCCAGTGCACTAATTACTGCGCTACTGTCATCTAAACTGGGATCAAACTGCTACAGTAAAATCAGGAAAATATGCTTTCTAAATATAGATGTACAGTGAGACAGGGATATGTATTATCCCCTTGTCTTTTTAATATCAACACAGAACAAATATTTAAACATATAGAGGGGATGCCAGGGCCTGTCATTTGGGGAGTGGCAATAAATAATCTTAGACATGCGGATGAAACAGTTTTGATTTCCAAAAGTGAGCAAGAATTACAGGAGCTTGTGACAACAATATACACAAAAAATCAAGAGTTTGGTTTAGACATAAAGAAAACAAAAGACTTTGGAAATTTGGAAAAACGTCATAAAACCTTGTATGCAGATAATAATAAAAGATCAACTACTTGAACAGGTACAGCGTTTCTCCTATCGAGGTCATATAATAACGGAAATAGTAGCTGTGAAAAAGAAATCAGAAAGAGAATATATTGCCAAGATTGTATTCGGCAACATGCGACACATACTGACATCCAAAAAGATGAGTCAGAATTTGAAAATGATAGTTGTCAGTTTGTATGTGTACTGGTCACTACTTTATGGCGCAGAAATTTGGACAATGCATTACACGTTGGAAAAGAGTATTGATGCTTCGAAATGTGGGTATATAGAAAACTGGATGGCGTTTCTTGGAAAGAGAAGAAAGCGGATGTAGAGGTATTGAACAAGTTGAGGGATAGAAAGATTTGTTGAGTGACGGTTTTATGACCCGCAGACATGATAAGTGGGAAGAGATGGAGACTGTTGTTAGGCTGAGGGCAGGTTGAGGAAGAAACGATGAGTAAGATGAACTGGTAGAGATGGGTGACATGAAGGGGAAGATATGGGTGAGATGAAAGGGAAGAGATGGGTGAGATGAAAGGGAAGAGATGGGTGAGATGAAAGGGAAGAGATGGGTGAGATGAAGGGGAAGAGATGGGTGAGATGAAGGGGAAGAGATGGGTGAGATGAAGGGGAAGAGATGGGTGAGATGAAGGGGAAAAGATTGGTGAGATGAAAGGGAAGAGATGGGTGAGATGAAAGGGAAGAGATGGGTGAGATGAAGGGGAAGAGATGGGTGAGATGAAGGGGAAAAGATTGGTGAGATGAAAGGGAAGAGATGGGTGAGATGAAGGGGAAGAGATGGGTGAGATGAAAGGGAAGAGATGGGTGAGATGAAAGGGAAGAGATGGGTGAGATGAAAGGGAAGAGATGGGTGAGATGAAGGGGAAGAGATGGGTGAGATGAAGGGGAAAAGATTGGTGAGATGAAAGGAAAGAGATGGGTGAGATGAAGGGGAAGAGATGGGTGAGATGAAATGGAAGAGATGGGTGAGATGAAGGGGAAGAGATGGGTGAGATGAAAGGGAAGAGATGGGTGAGATGAAGGGGAAGAGATGGGTGAGATGAAGGGGAAAAGATTGGTGAGATGAAAGGGAAGAGATGGGTGAGATGAAAGGGAAGAGATGGGTGAGATGAAGGGGAAGAGATGGGTGAGATGAAGGGGACGGGATGGGTGAGATGAAGGGGAAAAGATGGGTGAGATGAAAGGGAAGAGATGGGTGAGATGAAGGGGACGGGATGGGTGAGATGAAGGGGAAAAGATGGGTGAGATGAAAGGGAAGAGATGGGTGAGATGAAGGGGACGGGATGGGTGAGATGAAGGGGAAAAGATGGGTGAGATGAAAGGGAAGATATGGGTGAGATGAAGGGGACGGGATGGGTGAGATAAGCGGGAAGAGATGGGTGAGATAAAGGGGAATAGATGGTCGTGATGAAGACGACGAGATGGTCGTGATGAAGAGGAAGATATGAATAAGATGAAGAGGAAGAGATGAGTAAGATATAACGGTGGAGATGGGAGAGATGGGGAAAAAACTGTCGTGAAGAAGAGGTAGAGATGGTTGAGATGAAGAGGAAGAGATGGGTGAGATGAAGTGGTTGAGATGAAGGGGAAGAGATGAGCGAGATAAATGGGAAGGGATGTGTGAGATAAAAGGGAAGAGATGAGTGATATAAAGGATGAAGAGATGAGTGAGATAAAGGAGAAGAGATTGGTGAGATAAAAGGGAAGAGATGTGTGATATAAAGGATGAAGAGATGAGTGAGATGAAAGGAAGGAGATGGGTGAAATAAAGGGGAAGAGATGAGTGAGATAAAGGGGAAGAGATTGGTGAGATAAAAGGGAAGCGATGAGTGAGATAAAATGGAAGCGATTAGTGAGATAAAAGGGAAGAGATGGATGAGAAAAATGGGATGAGATGTGTGAGATAAAGGGGAAGAGATGGTGATATGAAAGGGAAGACATGAGTTATTTGTAGGGGAAGATATGAGTGAGAAAAAAGGAAAGATATGGGTGAGATAAAGGGGAAGAGATGAGTGAGATGAAGCGAACGATATGGAAATATTAAGGGGAAAATTTGGCGTAGACCAAGTGAACAGGAAAGAGCTGGGCGAGAAGATGATTGAGTTAAAGAGGAGATTTGGTAAAGGACGGGTGAAGAGGCAAGAGGAGGTGGATAGAAGGATGGACGTTTTGTGTGGAAGATTTGGTAAAGTACGGGAGAAGAGGCAAGAGGAGGTGGAGGAAAGGATGGAGGGTTTGAGTGGAAGATTAGGTAAAGGACAGGTGAAGAAAAGACAAGAGATGGACCAGAGGAGGGAGAGGTTTAGTTGACGAGGAGGTAGGCTTATTGAGGGAACACATCCATGGAAAGGATGATTCGGCAAGACATACACGCTGAAATGGGGCGGGTGAGTGGAGGGCGGAGGTAAAGATGTTGGCGTAGTTTGGAAGATCGTGTTAAATGTCACACCTTGTGGACGGGGACTGTGAAGAAGTGTAGTGAGAAATTGAAAGAAAAAATAGAGATACAGGTGAGAAAAACGTAGATGTACAAGATGCGCTAGATTATCTTGAACAACACAGTCTCACAGAGAGACATATTAACATCTGGTCAAGCAAAACATACTGATCAGAAATGTTAGTCAGGGTCAGGCAAAATATACTGATCAGAAATGTTAGTCAGGGTCAGGCAAAATATACTGATCAGAAATGTTAGTTAGGGTCAGGCAAAATATACTGATCAGAAATATTAGTCAGAGGCAAAATATACTGATCAGAAATGTTAGTCAAGGTCAGTCAAAATATACTGATCAGAAATGTCAGTCAGGGTCAGGCAAATTATACTGATCAGAAATGTTAGTTAGGGTCAGGCAAAACACACTGGCCAAGAACCTCACCTTGGCTTCCTTGTTTCCCAACCTTGAAAGATGCTGTTTTCATGGCAGCCTAGCTAACGAGGTCAAGGGATCAACGTGATCTTGGTAGTAGTGAACGACACGCTGATGAAGCCAAGCATAGCAAAACCATCTGGAGGACTCCGATCCACTGTCACCAGCACGCTCAGAATGTGAGGAAAGCTACTGCAACCGACCACTTAATATCCTTTTCAGGGTGCACCAAAGAGTAGACCTACTCATTGTGGGCATTTGGAACAACAACAACAACAACAACAACAACAACAACAACACCGTCGCACACTTAATATATTATACAACAAGGAACACTTAATATGCAATAAGAATGAGTGTGGGTATATGTGTGTATGTGTTTGTTTGTGTGTACATACTAATGTTTGTTCTTCTTATATAACTATCATCAGAACAATAATATCACTGTTATACCAAGTGGAAGGTTGCCGTACAACTTGACCAATATCTCATTGATGGACAACCCGATATCGACCATAGACATATCTGCCTTTGATGGATCAGCAGCCACTTTGGAATCGATTATATTTGCGAACGCTCGCTTTACGCAAATTCCACTAGCATTTCTCAATTTACACACGCTGAAGCAGTTAAGCATCTACGATACCGACATATTGATTTGGAGTTCAGACGTTATGAAGAATATTGGTCACACATTGGAGACACTATATCTTGAGAATGTTGGCTTAACAAACTGGCCAGATTGGATGTATTATTTCCCACATTTGACCGAACTAGGTATAGTAAATTCGTCTATAGCTTCCATTCCTGACGATGCTCTGGACAAACTGGCCAGCAGTTTGACAACACTGACGTTAACTAACAGTGATTTGACTTCAATTCCCAAAACTGTTTCCAAACTAAGGTCTTTGGTTTCACTTCAGTTGCTTGGGAATAAAATATGGGATGTAACGTGGATGCCAAATCTGAGTAAATTATCGTCCTTATCTTTAAATAATAATAATATTTCATCGGCAAGCAATGTGAGTGACGCATTACGTCCCTTTGCGGAATCCTTGACTGTTGCATATTTTGATGGGAACCGATTAATAACCATTCCTGACTTGTCTTTTCTGACGAAAGTGGGAGGGTTTGAGTTTGCTCACAATCGCATCTCCAACTTTGTATTTGGCTCAATGCCTCCAAATATATCCGATTTAGACCTCGGATACAACTATATGTCTTCAATTCCTATAATGTTGTCTAATTTACTTTTGCTAACAGATGTGGTCCTTTCTTGGAATTCAATAGAACAGGTCAGGGGAGTGGATCTTCCTTCTTCTGTGATAGAGCTTGATCTAGGAAACAATCTTATAACTGAGATAACAGACACAAGTTTTCGACCAGATTCAATGATAACGTCCTTGCTCTTGAATAACAACCCAATCTTCAGAATTTCATCGCTTGCATTCCAAGGCCTTTCTCGTCTCAATGAGCTGAACATGCAGAGCACGCGATTAACTCGTCTCCCTCTAGGTCTGGCCTTGCTTTCCAGCTTGAATTCGTTTGACATTACCAACAGCAACGGACTTGTTTGTACGTGCATGGAAAAAAGTTTAGCCCCCTTGTTTTTGAAGATGCGAAACGTGTTTGGGGACTGCGGTCTAATAAGTGTTTATGGCTTTTTTTCTACTTTAAGCTCATCTTGTCCGGCGTAAACAGATTCCAATCATATGCGATTGAATGTTCGTTTCTAAAATATTTGAATTTCTCCTTTAAATATGCTATTATAATACTACTCAGAGCTTTGATTTATGTGCATCATTTTAAAGATACTTATTTTGGTAATCGATATGTAAACATCAGGAGAAAGGGTAACAAGTAGACCCCTGAAAATGTGGATAGATAACGTAAACGGGATCTGCCGTAAAGTAGGGATAAGTGTCACTCTGGCCATTACAGTGGCGGAAAACAAATACATAACATGACACTGGGCAAGAACAAGATAGAAAGTGAAAGGACACAAGAGTAAATAAAATATATGACTTGTGTGATAAATCTATTGGGAATGTAATATCATTAAAACAGTTTTCATCTTGACACACTATGTGATTTATTTTGATACATGATTATGTGATAAATCAGATTCGAATGTAAAATTATTAAAACAGTTTTCATATATATATATACCTCCGTGAGATGTGATGTATATGTATACATGATATTCGATTATGTGATAAATCAGTTGTGAATGTAATTTTGCTAAAATAGTTTTAATTATATACATTAAATGTGATTTATCTGTGAACATGATATGTGATCTACGAGATAAATCAGACGTGAATGTTAATTTACTTAAACCAGTTTTCATGTTGATACGTTAGATGCGATTTGTTGTCATTGATAATGTTGTTGTTGATGTTGTTGTTGTTGTTGTATGTAATTCCCACGATGAGTATGTTTACTCTATCGTACGCCCTGAAAAGGTAATTTAGTGGCAGGTTACAGTAGATTTCATCATATCACGATATAGCTGATGAAGGTGGATCGGCGTCCCAGAGGCTATTATAATATACTATGCTTCATTTGCGTGACGATCACCACTAAAGGGATTAGGACGATCCATATCTGGTTAGCGTGACTGCCTTAAAAACAGCCTGTTTTAAGGCAAGGCTAATAACGTAAAATCCACAATATAGTTAGTTGCCTATCCTAGGGGAGGATGGAGCCATCATCGTACTGGTTTCTCTTGATGATGTAACTTGCAATGTTTTTGGATTATAGTCAGGAAACGGATACGATGATTATCGTCCTCACTCTCTGGTCCAGAGCTACCTGAACCAGTGGCAAGATAGAAGCAAAGACCATTGGAAGTAATTCAAGATGCAGACACTCTGTTCCCACATGTTTGAGATTAGGGGTGGCTTGAAATCTGCGGTGCTCGAACCCGAACCGTTGCCGTTCATGGTCTTACCTCTTGACCACAGTCAGCGAGCGGTAGGTGGAAGACATGTCTGGTCTTGGTCAGTATTTTGTTCCTGACCCTGACGTGACCTCATGATCATTAAGTTGTGCATGTTCAGTCTATCACCTGAGTTACCAATTTCATACATGTCATGTTAATTATGTTGATAAATCAGATGTGAATGTATTATTAACCATGATGTCAATACATCAGATGTGATTGATTTTGATTTATGAAATATTAATTGTGTGAATGAATCAGATGTGATTGTTACTAATAACTGAGCAGGACTTTTGATACATCAGATGCGATTATTTTGATACATTTATAACCACAGTACTTCAAACATGTATAGGAGACTTCAAACATGTATAGAACACATTCAACTTGTATAGGACAATTTAAACATGCATAGAACACTTTAAACTTGTATATGCCACTTTAAACATACATAGAACACTTTAAACTTGTATATGACACTTTAAACATGCATATAACACATTAAACTTGTATATGGGACTTCAAACATGCATAGACCACTTTAAACTTGTTAGGACAATTGAAACATGCATATAACACTTTAAACGTGTAAAGTACATTTTAAACATGCATAGAACACATTAAACATGTATAGGAGACTTCAAACATGTATAGAACACATTCAACTTGTATAGGACACTTTAAACATGAGTAGAACACTTTAAACATGTAAAGAACACATTGAACATGTATAGAACACATTAAACTTGTACATGACACTTTAAACATGCATAGAACACCTTTAAACATGTACAGGATACTTTAAACATGCATAGAACACATTAAACTTGTACAGGAGACTTCAAACATGCATAGAACACTTTAAACTTGTATAGGACAATTGAAACATGCATACAACACATTAAACTTGTAAAGGAATTAGACCCTCGGAAATCTGGGGCTAAGCTCTCTGTGGCTCGATTGGCCCGCATTCAGTGTTCGATAAAGGAATGAGTGGAGCCTGCAGCTTAATTTGACTCAATACGCCAACACTATAAAATGACTGACAGACTGAGATAACTTTATTTGGGTCTAATAGGGAACGTGTGCTGGTATTAGACCCACGGAAGACAGGTCAGTCTTACCCTCTTAATGAAAGAGCGTCTGCTACGGTAATCCTGCTTAATCCTACAGAAGCTGCAGGTTTCAGACACTTGGTCATGACTGACATATAAAAAAGCCCTCTATTGATTCGTTGGGTCTAATAGTGAACGAGTGCTGGTATTAGACCTTCGCAAGACAGGTCAGTCTTACCCTACAAATGACAGGGCGTTGCTACGATAATCCTGCTCAATTCGAGAGGACTTGCAGATATGTGTCCACGTACTAGGCCCATAAGCCAATGGCGCGAAGCTACCATGTGAGGGATTACGGCGAACGCCTCTAAGCCGGAATCCCACCCTAAATCTCCGAACCACGGTGATGTGAGGCTACGATATGGTTGGGACCTGGGGCTCGCGTCTTAGCCCGACCTGGTCGAGCCGCAGAAAGAGATCTCTGCCGTCCGCCGATCAAAGCGGGCGGGGAGCTGCGCGATACTCAACCCATACGGCGATGAGGCATGAAACCACTAGTAAAAGACTAAGTTCTCCGTCGGGGTGTCTTAAGCAGTAGATCAGCTACCTCACTGCGAACTGCCGAGACTCAACTATTGACCATGAGATATGTCCGCACACCAGGCGAACAACATCTCCGTGCCATGACCAGGCTTGTCCCCTGGTCAAATGCACTCTTTCGAGAGGAATCACAGGTCGCTGACATGTGGTCCACGTGCTTGGCTGATAAGCCAATGGTGCGAAGCTACCACCTGAGGGACTACGGCCGAACGCCTCTAAGCCAGAATCCCGCCATAAATCTCAGCACCGCTGTGATGGAAGGCTACGACTTGGCTGGGGCTTGCGTTTCAGCCCGGCCCGGTCGAGCCGCAGAAATGCACCTGGTAAAATGCACTCCTGCCTCGCTCTTTGCCTCTGTCTGCTATCAGTCATCCCAATGGACGCAGAAGAGATGCAGTCCAGCGGACATTGCACCTCCTGCCCTATTGTGACAACCTCCCGGGTGGCGGGGAATGCTAGGCGTACCATCACTGTAGATGAGCAGAGAAAATAAAGGGAGCAAAGAGATACCTCACTCACATGCATATGCTACGTTTCTGGCAGAACGTGACGATCCTGGGACACAATCACACTGGACTGCCTCTCTTCCGGGATAGTACAAACTAGTACATAGTCCATCATATCATTGCCAAACCCTATAGACACGAGTGGGGAAGACTCGATAGTCCTTCAAGACAACTTCCTAAGAGAGACAACTCTGACCAAAAACAACTGCTGCCTTGCAGTTAGGCTGGGGACAGCCAAAGGCTAAGGAGGGCAATCCTACAGAAACGCCTGTTGAAATCGGATGCACTGAGCCACAGGCTTAACAAAATAAAACAGTGCAACGTAAATATCGCTGTAAGCAGCGTACGTTGAAGAAGAAGAAGAAGAGTATAGGAGACTTCAAACATGTATAGAACACATTAAACACGTATAGAACACATTAAACACGTATAGAACACATTAAACTTGTATAGAACACATTAAACATGTATAGAACACATTAAACATGTATAGAACACATTAAACATGTATAGAACACATTAAACTTGTATAGAACACATTAAACATGTATAGAACACATTAAACATGTATAGAACACATTAAACATGTATAGGACACTACAAAAATACATAAACACTAACATTGGAAATCATAATTGGCAAGGTTTATTTCTCAATATTCAGGGGACGGCGTGGCCTAGTGGTTTAGTGGCACGACTCACAATCCGAAGGTGCTGGGTTTGATCCCCATCACAGCACCGCCCGTTACCCCGGGGAAGCTAACCCTTAAAAAAATGCAGGAGGAAGCAGACCCATACATAAAATGCATGCTGAAGTCGGATGTACTGGGCCGACATGCGCAACATAAAAAGACAGTGCAACGTACACCGCCGTGGGGAATAGAGAAATAAGACAATCACCAAAAAAAAAAAAAAAATTCTCAATATTCACTTCTGGGATGTCACATTTCTTTTGGTTAATGTTGAAGTATTATTATTGTTGTTGTTTCATGTATATATCTTTTAAACTGTTCTTACCAACCAATCAATTCAGAAAATTATTTCACAAATGGCAAATTTGAAAAAAAAATAAAAGGGGTACGAACTTGAAATCCTTGGATTATTCAATTTACATTGGTTCTTATTTCTCAACATCTTTCATCACACAAGCCTTAATACACTTGTCTCCATCATCTTATCAGTGCACCACAACCTACACCATATAAGTCTCTTTTTGTTGTCTAAGCCATATTTACACTTCAAGTTCAATCTCTTGTTAAACGAAACGTCTCCCGTTCAATCATGCGATAGGCTAAACCATGCGAACACGCAATTACAGTTGCTATACTGTCTATCGTTTTTCACTTGTCACATTTAAGCAATTTCCCCCTCCCCTTTCCCCATGTTCAAATTTTACTAGAATGTACTGTGCTGCATGTAAAAACTGTGAGGTTGAACCTTTTTTGTGATATATTGAATAGATTATGATTCATAAAAAGTTGAAATTTGCACATCATTTTTTTGTTTAATTTTAAGAAATTATCATCAATTTTACATTTAGAAACCATTTGGAAAATCGGATCCATAATAAAGTGGTATCATCCTATTTGGCATCTGGTGGCCAAATATTGTTGCATCTCATGAACAAATATAAAAGTTAATTTACTTTTAGTAGCTGATGACATAATTAAGAGATATAAGAATTATAAAATTTAAATAAAATGAAAATGTATTTATCTACTTCATGAAAGGTAAAGAATATAGTCATAGTGAAACTAGCACATCTCTAATGAATATCCATCTTCTTGCTTGACTTTTTTTGGACTTGGAGCACCAGTTTCAATCTTTGTGTCAGGTTTTTTGGACATTTCAGAAAAAAAGCGAAAGTTGTTTTATTGAAATAAGATAAGACTATAAGCATGCAACGAGCGTAACCTGTCACAACTGCTCTCACCCTAACGTCAAAGTGAAAGATCTGAGTCTCACTTCACCAGTACACACCACAACGTGTTGTTGATGTTGTTGTTGAATGCCAGCAAAGAGTAAGATTACTGAGTTACCAGTATGATTCACCTGACCCTACCATTGTCTGACCAGTATGTTTCACATGACCCTAACATTGTCTGACCAGTATGTTTCACCTAACCCTAACATTGTCTGACCAGTATGTTTCACCTAACCCTAACATTGTCTGACCAGTATGTTTCACCTGACCGTAACATTGTCTGACCAGTATGTTTCACCTAACCCTAACATTGTCTGACCAGTATGTTTCACCTGACCGTAACATTGTCTGACCAGTATGTTTCACCTGACCGTAACATTGTCTGACCAGTATGTTTCACCTGACCGTAACATTGTCTGACCAGTATGTTTCACCTGCCCCTACCATTGTCTGACCAGTATGTTTCACATGACCCTAACATTGTCTGACCAGTAGGTTTCACTGGACCCTAACATTGTCTGACCAGTATGTTTCACTGGACCCTAACATTATCTGACCAGTATGTTTCACTGGACCCTATCATTGTCTGACCAGTATGTTTCACTGGACCCTAACATTATCTGACCAGTATGTTTCACTGGACCCTATCATTGTCTGACCAGTATGTTTCCCTGGACCCTATCATTGTCAGACCAGTATGTTTCACTGGACCCTAACATTGTCTGACCAGTATGTTTCCCTGGACCCTACCATTGTCTGACTAGTATGTTTCATCTGACTCTAACATTATCAGACCAGCATGTTTCACCTGACCTTAATATTGTCTGACCAGTATGTTTCATCTGACCCTACCATTGTCTCACCAGTATGTTTCATCTGACCATACCATTGTCTCACCAGTATGTTTCATGTGAACCTAACATTGTCTGACTAGTATGTTTGTCCTGATCGTAACATTATCTGATCAGTAAGCTCTGCCTTTTCAGAATTTATCTTATGGCACCTCCCCCTTTTCCCCCCAACAACAAATACTCAATTTATACATACATTAAAGTCGTTTCTGGATTCTCCAACATGACTAACACCTTATTACTCTTATTGCCACTCGTACTTGAGTTAGATGCTCTTGAAGACTTTCTTTGAGGTCTAGTTACAGTGGCTCTCATCACATCTTGATACACACTTGAGAAGTTTGACCATTGCGATCTTTAGTGTAGTGTGAAGCTACTCCACAGTAATTTCACCATCTGATAATCACATAGCAAATCTCAATGAAGCTAGCCAGACTGCTGTGAAATAGTCTGTTTCCAAGAATAAATGCTTGGTAGTGAAGTCGGGGTCCTGATGAATATATTTCACTTTTTGTCCTTTTATTTTTTCGTTCTCCCCATTTCTCTATTTCCCCAAGGCGGTGTGCGTTGCACTACGGTTTCTATTGTGCGCCTGTCGGCCTAGTGCATCCGACTTCGGCATTCATTTTATGTAAGTGGCTGCTTCCTCCTGCATTTTCTAAGGGTTTGCCTTAGTTCACACGATGTCAAGCTAACATAGTCTGAATGTTTCACCTGTACCTAACATAGTCTTTTCTTGTCTTGTCTTCGTTAGTTCTCAATCTCCCGCTACCAAACCATGAAAGGGCAGAAGTGGCAGAATGTAGTCCAGAGAACGCCTTGCGTTGTGTCGTAGTTTACAGCTTGACTGTGATATTTGCAGATTTCGGTCCAACAAATCCGACTTCAGCAAACATTATTTGAGTACCGGGTTAGCATTCCCTCTTCGATCTCTTTTCATTAGCGAGTATGCCCTGCTGCAGCCTGTTATCCAGGATCACCGCGTGGAGGTGTAGAAGGGTCTTGGTAGCTTTGGTTCGCTGGCCCTGACGCTAGCAGTCAGCAATGAGTCGCTGACCACTGCAGCTCGTTCGCTGCTCAGCATCTTGATCCATAGCATAGTCTGATCAGCATGTTTCACCTGGTCCTAACATAGTCTGATATATATGTTTCATCTGACCCTGACTAACATAGTATGATCAGTATGTTTCAAATTAATAACCAACATATTCAGCTCAGTATGTTCCATCTGACCCTGACTAATGACTAACATAGTCTGATCAGTATGTTTCGCTTGATCCTGACTAGTAACGTAGACTGGCAAGGATGTTTCAACTGACCCTTACTTATGACTTACATAGTCTGGTCATCATGTCTAACCTGGCACTGATTAATGGCAAACATAGACTGATCAGTATATTTTCCCTGACCAGATGTTAGTCATCTGTCCTGTCACTAACAGCTTATACAACACCACGAAATAAGATACATGCGCATTCATTGATCGTTGATCCTGCCAGTAGCCATATGGTTGTCTCAAAGATTTACCTATGTCTAAGTTCACATTGGCTGACGTTGTAACCGCCAATGTCTCATTGCATCAGTCGATATTCCTTAGATGTCATGATCCTACTTGGGTAAGTGTTGCCATTTTATTACTCCTTTTAGGGCGCCTATCTCAGATTTGCACTGCGTTGAGTGTCTAACTCAGCATTGCGTTGTGCCCTATTACACAACTGAATCATTGATGAGGGAATATATGGCGATCCCGTAGATTGGCAGAGATGGTAGTCCCTTAGGAATTCGGTACCAACTGGGCATTGCATTGCGCTGAGTACATTTAACTCAGCATTGCACATAGATGTGCATTGTACCTTGAGGCTGCATTGATACTCTTGAGGGAAACTGGTTAACGTTGGAACTAAACGGTACTATACTCTGCCGAAGGCCCATATGTTGGTGAATGTGGTATCCTACCAGTGCCCTGGCCCCACCTGAGCGTTGCACAGCAATTTGTGTACCCGACTCAGCATTACACTTTGCGGAGTAAGCTAAACTCGTAAATGTACTTTGCGAAATGTGTCCTTTGCCCTAACACAAAACTGAAACACGTAAGAATTGGTGGATTAAGGGACTTCATTTGGTGGAGATGGTAGACCCGACAGAAAGGCGTTAGCTCGGCACTCGACCTTCTTCACCGGTGAATGCATCATGCCCCATTGTGTGACCTTATAGTGCACTGCTAGCGTCAGGGCCAGCGAACCAGAGCTGCCAAGACCCTTTTACACCTCCACGCGTTGATCCTGGATAACAAGCTACAACAAAGCAAACTGCCTAAGGAGAAGGAATCGAAGAGGGAATGCTAACCCGGTACTAAAAAAAATGCTTGCTGAAGTCGGATGTGTTAGATCGAAAGTTACAAATATCGCAATTAAGCTGTAAACTACGACACAACGCATTCCGTTCTAATGACTACATTCTGCTACTTAGGCCCATGCCAGGGTTGGGTAGAGGGAGATTGAGAACGAGCCAAGCCAAGCCAAGCAATATTGACCACATTTGTAATAAATGAAAAGTTTCACACGTTCATAAGTGGTGGAATGAAAAAAAGAAATAAATCATATACATATGATGCAGTTGTCCTTTTGAAGACGGCAGCGTCGAGTTGGAAGAGATAATCGTTTCCGATAAGGAACTACAATAAAAAACACAAATATGTTTATACACATCAGCAAGACCAAGATAATGAGGACAGATAAGGCTGATCCCATACTCGAAGTTAACCTAGACAAGCAAAACTTTACGAACGTCACAATTTTCCAACATGTCGGCACCATTACTAACAACAATGTAGATTACCAAAACAGAGTAAGATACAAAATGGACATTGTTAACTATATTGATCACATTGTGACAGAAACGTGAAGGTCTTTATCTGAGACAAGCAACACAAAATATCACCTAAAAAATCAATAAGGAAGAACACATACCATAGAGATACGGACATTTTAATGAGTACGAGGGGCGTAGCGAGGTCTGGGCTGGACTTCCCGCTCTTTAAAGGCAAGTGAAGCGTCTGATTTAGCCTCTTCTTTCCAGGTGTAGATGTCGCCACTGGACTGTCCGGCTTGCCGTTCCGGATTTTCGATGCCAATTGACTCTCCAACATTAGTCGGTACCTAGCAGCACTGGCATGACGGACCCCCCTGTTTCTTACAGAGCCTGCTGTGGAGCGCGACTCGGCGATATAACTGGGCGGGCAGATTGCGCTCGTTAGCCTGTTCAAGCAGCTCGCTTAATGGAGGAGGAACTCTGATTTTAAACCCGGGTAAACGACGCTCGTTAGCCTGTTCAAGCAGTTTGCCTAATGGAGGAGGAACTGATTTTAAACCCGGGTAAACGACGCTCGTTAGCCTGTTCAAGCAGTTCGCCTAATGGAGGAGGAACTGATTTTAAACCCGGGTAAACGACGCTCGTTAGCCTGTTCAAGCAGTTCGCCTAATGGAGGAGGAACTCTGATTTTAAGCCCGGGTAAACTTCTTCTTCTTCTTTCGTTCGCTTTAAAATATTGTCTATATCTGCAATGTTGTCTCTTGTATAAACTTCACTGTCTTTTGTAGTTCACACACAGGTCCATAAAGTTTCTCTTCCAGTGGTGTTTCTATGGGCCAGTGAGATTTTCTCTGTATATCATATTCGGGGCAGTTTTGCAGTATGTGCTCTGCTGTCTGGGGCGCCTGTCCGCATGTACACATGACTGAGTTGCCAATTTTCATTTTTGTGTTAATGTCGGTTGTGTCCTGTTCTAAGGCGCAACACAACAGTTTGCTCTTGTCTGTTCATGTTATGGTAATCGTCTGGTGTTACTGTTGGTGGCCTTCTGATTGATTTGATCATCCTTATCTTCTGTTGGTATGTAACTGGCACATCTGGTTGCTCGTCTGCAGCACCCTCCTTTGCCAGTCGATCTGCTCTCTCGTTTCCTGTTATTCCACAATGAGAAGGTATTCACTGCATGGCAATCTTGCGCTGGTTGCTCAGTTCAGACAGTAGAGCCTGTAGATCTGGCAGTTTCTCAAATTTAAGTGCTTGGAGTGCTGATTCTGCATCTGTAAGAAACACTACAGGTTGTGGACCGACATTGGTGTTCAACAGTTTCTTAGTTGCCACCTTGATTGCCTGTATTTCTGCATCATATATATGACAGAATTTCCCAGTTGGTACTTTGACTGTATCCCTAATGTTGTTTGGGTATTCTATGTACACTCCCGCTCCACCATTCTTTACTGCATTCTGTGCTGACCCATCTGTGTATACTCTGATCCAGAGATCTTGTGGGTATTCTTCATCCAGGAAATTGAGGATCACTATCCTACGTTGCACACTGTTCTGTTCATCCTTGTCTAATATTCCTTTCACTTTTGTTTGAATGCAAACTGATAGTCCGTGCTCCTCTCTCCAAGGGGTTTGTTCTGGCACAGACTTTAGGGGGATGTCAACTTCAGGTAGATCCATAATTTGCCTGCGAAGTCGTTTCGCCTGATGCATAAAACTACTTCTTTTCAGTCTTCCCATTGCTAAGTTTTGAAATCTGTCTTTCATTAGATGGCTCGGCATGCAGTGGAACTTTTCTGCCTGTGTTAATACCTTTGTGTCTCTGCACTCTCTTAGTGATTGCATCCTTCCCATTTTCTCCATCTCCACAATAGGTGTTGATTTCATTGCTCCTGTAATGACCCTAAGTGCATGATTTTGCATCTTATCCACCTCTTTTAGGGTAGTGTTTGCTGCGGGGCACCACGCTGCTGACCCATTTTCCAGATGTGGCCGTATACCTTATTGGTAAACTTTGTTCCACTAGCACCCCATGTGGTTCCACTTAATTTTCTCAGGATGGCTAACTTACTCCTGGCTTTTTTGGCTGCCTTGTTGACGTGTTCCCTCCATGTCAACCTATCATCAAATGTAACTCCAAGATAGGTAGCCCGGGTAAACGACGCTCGTTAGCCTGTTCAATCAGTTCGCCAAATGGAGGAGGAACTCTGATTTTAAACCCGAATAAATGACGCTCGTTATCCTGTTCAAGCAGTTCGCCTAATGGAGGAGGAACTCTGATTTTAAATCCACAAATAGGGACGCGTGGGCTAGTGGATAAGTGGCACGGCTCACAATCCGAAGGTGCTGGGTTCGATCCCCATCTCAGCACCGGCCGTTACCCCGGGGAAGCAAACCCTTAGAAAATGCATGAGAAAGCAGACCCTTACATAAATGAATGCTGAAGTCGGATGCATTGGGCAAAATAAAAACTACAGTGCAACGCACACCGCCTTGGGGGAATAGAGAAATGAGGCGCACGCAAAAAAAAAAAAAAAAAAAAAAAAAACAAACAAACCCACAACTCCCATAAAGTGCTGACCAGTCTTGGGACGATGGGAGTATCATCGGGTGTCTCGAGTAACTAGCATCTGCGGGCAACGACTTCACTACCTTGTGGAAACCTCGGAAGAGGGCAGGGCTACGGGAGTAAACCCAGACAGAAAATGAGGAGTAATAGCACTTAAGGCAGATGGTTTCAAAATTGCGAACTCATTCCGGCAGCTCCTGCACCTGAGCTGGTGCCAAATTGTCATGCTCAGCATTCCTTTGGATTACACCAACGAGATCGAGAGGTGGATTCTGTGGTTTGGGCAGCCCATGGTCTCCATATTTAGCATCCAGGCTTGCGCTCAGATAGGCTTCTCACAGGATGCCACGTGCATAGTCTACAAAGACTGCGAGGCCTTTGAATAAATACGATATGGGACTTAGCCAGACAGCACATAAGAACTCGTTTCTAGTCTCCTTGTTGTGTTAGACTCTTTAGAGGTAAGATAACAAGTGGGGGAAACATACGAGCGGAAGTGACTGGCCAGGAATGCTGCAGAATTTAGAGAATGCAGGATAGTGCGCACGCGGCGTAAGGCCAGATAAATGTGAACACTTAACGCATTTACTAAAAACAATGAAGAAAGGTTGATAGAAGCAGGTGGGTAAGATGGGTGCAGATAAGGACTACTATAAATGAATGCATAATGTTGATATCAGGAGGCAGAAAGAAACCAATTTTGGAGAACATGTTATTCTCAAAGACTGCATCGATGATGATTATCAGAGGAGCCCAGTCTGAAGAAACTCTGCTCACGCAAAACTCCTTTATATAGCAATACACGAGGCATCCATGATAGTGTCAGGATGCCTAAAACCCACCCCCTCTGCTAAAATATAACCTATAATTGGCATAGGTCTACCTGCGGTCAGACAAAGCGAGGCTGCTGAAATTGAACGAGAGACACAGGAAAATGACCCTAGACACCCAATGTCTGGGCACCAGGAGCAGATCACAAGACTAAATTCCAGGCCTAGTTTCCTTAAATCAACAAATTACATACATGCAAGCCCTGAAAGTCGTCACATTGAATTATGGCACGAAATGACACAGGAACCAGGAATCGAGCTTCTAGAAGAACCTATCCCTGGACATCACTTACCCAACTCACTTTGGAAAACAATACATAGACTTCCAAATGGGGTATCACGATGTAGGGAGATCATGAAGAGATGGGGGTATCTCAGACGGCCAAACATGTGACTGCATGCGGTCCAAGATCCAGGCCATCGGATGATTCGTCCAAACCTTCCGAATACATGTGACTAGAGCGACATTCTTAAGGCGAATGGCAAGGCAATTCAAGTCGCTGACCACTGGGTGACGTCATGCTTGGACACGGAACGTAAGTAGGTAAGTGTCAAAGGCACTACAGAGGATCCCTGTGACATTGACATTAACCTTCCTCCGGACCTAGAACAATTGAAGTGACTAAAACGTATGATGTTCAAGGAATTATAATTGAGGGCTGTTATGATAGTATAGGGAATGATTAGATCGTACTGTCGGAAGCATAACATTACATGCTATCAGTGATGCAGTGAACTTATTCTTATCTCTTGAAATCACAGAGTACTCTTTGCTACACCTGGGCCTTTCCAGCGTAAACAGCCTTATCGCTAACATGTGTGCTTACTTAGGCTCTTAGCAATGAACACATCACATGTCTGGTTAGATTTATTGTCGCTATAATTAGTTACACCAGGAGCAAGTGTGCTAGGATAAAAGGTAAGGTCATGTAGCTATTGTCTACACGTTCGTTTATCTCATCTCTGGCTAGGCAACAGTGAGAGAAGCAAGTTATTTATCATGTCATCTATTCTATTTTATTAGTCTCAGTCCATGTTTCTGTTATGTTTCACTAACATCATCAGATCCTCTTGTTATCAGTCTGCTTCTGGCTCTGAATTCCTGTTCTCGCTTTGAAGGCGTTTTTGTTGTATATCAAACCCGTTTATGTATCTGTTTACTGTGGGCATGTGATTTGCATGCGATTGTTCCATAATCTGATAATTTATGTAGCACGCTTGTTGTACACACTCCTTCTCCGTTGTCGCTGGTGTTCTTCACTGCTTAACACTCGCATGAGTTCACAATCTTGGAATATGTACATTGCTGATTTGACAACTGGGGTATCTTCATTCCAACTCCATCAACTACAAGATGTTACCTCTATCCATATTTATTGTTCCACTGATCTTCAAGAAAAACTACTCAAGCATGGACTGGACCTAGGCATACACCGACGGTTTTGTAACAAACACTACACAGAACGGAGGGGCAGGGGTATTCCTGAGCCTACCAAATGGTAGAAAAATAGCACTGTCAATGGTAACTGGAAAATACTCAAGCAATTTCAGACTGGAGGCAGAGGCACTGAGGGCTGCAGTAGAATAAATGGTGACAGGCAAAAGAAATGAAAGCCATATAGTCCTGCTTACAGATGCCCTGGCCGTAGTCACAGCACTAAAAAGCCAGCAAAATACTGATTTAAGAGCAGTACTCTGTCAACTATGCTAGCAGTCCACACCAAAAAGAGTAGTGGTACAGTGGGTTCTATCCCACTGTAACATCAAAGGCAACGAGGAGGCAGACAGACTGGCAAAAGAAGGTGCATGACTACCACAACCAGATCCTAGTGTAACCTACGAAGAGTTCAAAAGGCTTATTAGAGCTAGATACATGACCAAATGGGAAACAGAACATACTGGCTACTTAAAAAACGATGCCTATTACCAGTTAAACAGAAGAGAGCAGGTCGAGGTCTTCAGACTCAGCACAGGCCACAATAGACTGAGGTACTACCTATTCAATAAATTGAAGATAGGTGGCACTGACGAATGCACGTGTGGTACCGGGAAAATGACCGCTGAACATTTGCTGCAAAACTGCCAGACATACGAGGATCAGAGAAAGCACATGTGGCCATCACCAGTGGCAACACTAGACAAGCTCTATGGCAGTGTCGACCGCCTCAGGATGACCGCTACTTGTTTCGAAAAAAATACAGGTTGACGTCTGACAGCGTACGAAGAAGAAGAAGAAGAAGAAGAAGAAGAAGAAGAAGAAGAAGAAGAAGAAGAAGAAGAAGTTCTACTGATCTACGCAGTCATGTTGTGAGATTTAGTTTTGATGATGTGGTGATTGTTAATATTGGACACTTAATATTACTTAAATTAACTTAATGTATTTATACTAGTTTTGATAGGTCTACTTTTTAATATATTAACTGACCCTGCACTCAATTATTTTCTACATCAATGCATTCTTAGCAGTCACCACTCTCTGAATAAAAACAGTGTCCTAGTTTAACAGTTACTAGGGCTCAATTAGCAAATGCCAGGGAATATATATATATATATATATATATATATATATATATATATATATATATATATATAGATATATATATATATATATATTAAATAGGTGGGCCAAATGGATCAAATCAGAAAGAGGGGAATACAGATCTATTAAATAGTTGGCACATATAGATCAAATAAAGAAAATAGAAATATAGATCTATTATATAATTGAGACATATAGATCAAATACGGAAGTGTGGAATATAGTTCATACCGGGAGGTGGTTAATGTAGATCATAAAGGGAGGTGGGGCATACATATCATGTATGAAGAAGTGCATATATATCATATAGGGAGATGGCACATATAGATCATACATAGAGAAGTGCATATAGATCATACAGGGAGGTTGGACATATAGATCATACTGTAAGGTGAGGAATATAGATCATACATGAAAGTGGGGCATATAGATCATAAAGGGAGGAGGGACATGTAGATCATACAGGGAGGTGGGGAATGTAGATCCTACAGGGATGTGGGGAATATAGATAATTCAGGAAGGTGGGGACGATAGATCATACAGGGAGGTGGGGAATGTAGATCATACAGGAAGGTGGGGAATATAGATCATACAGGAAGGTGGGGAATATAGATCATACAGGGAGGTGGGGAATGTAGATCATACAGGAAGGTGGGGAATATAGATCATACAGGAAGGTGAGGAATATAGATCATACAGGAAGGAGGGGAATATAGATCATACAGGAAGGTGGGGAATATAGATCATACAGGAAGGTGGGGAATATAGATCATACAGGAAGGTGGGGAATATAGATCATACAGGAAGGTGGGGAATATAGATCATACAGGAAGGTGGGGAATATAGATCATACAGGGAGGTGGGGAATGTAGATCATACAGGAAGGTGGGGAATATAGATCATACAGGAAGGTGGGGAATATAGATCATACAGGAAGGTGGGGAATATAGATCATACAGGGAGGTGGGGAATATAGATCATACAGGAATGTGGGGAATATAGATCATACAGGAAGGTTTGGAATACAGATCATTCAGGGAGGTGGGGAATGTAGATCATACAGGAAGGTGGGGAATATAGATCATACAGGGAGGTGGGGAATGTAGATCATACAGGAAGGTGGGGAATATAGATCATACAGGAAGGTGGGGAATATAGATCATACAGGGAGGTGGGGAATGTAGATCATACAGGAAGGTGGGGAATATAGATCATACAGGAAGGTGGGGAATATAGATCATACAGGAAGGTGGGGAATATAGATCATACAGGAAGGTGGGGAATATAGATCATACAGGGAGGTGGGGAATGTAGATCATACAGGAAGGTGGGGAATATAGATCATACAGGAAGGTGGGGAATATAGATCATACAGGAAGGTGGGGAATATAGATCATACAGGGAGGTGGGGAATATAGATCATACAGGAAGGTGGGGAATATAGATCATACAGGAAGGTTTGGAATATAGATCATACAGGGAGGTGGGGAATGTAGATCATACAGGAAGGTGGGGAATATAGATCATACAGGGAGGTGGGGAATGTAGATCATACAGGAAGGTGGGGAATATAGATCATACAGGAAGGTGGGGAATATAGATCATACAGGGAGGTGGGGAATGTAGATCATACAGGAAGGTGGGGAATATAGATCATACAGGAAGGTGGGGAATATAGATCATACAGGAAGGTGGGGAATATAGATCATACATGGAGGTGGGGAATGTAGATCATACTGGAAGGTGGGGAATATAGATCATACAGGGAGGTGGGGAATGTAGATCATACAGGGAGGTGGGGAATATAGATCATACAGGAAGGTGGGGAATATAGATCATACATGGAGGTGGGGAATGTAGATCATACTGGAAGGTGGGGAATATAGATCATACAGGAATGTTGGTTCCTAGAGGATGAAGAAGACATTTGCACGTCCAACTAAAGTATATTATGAACACTAAATTGTTGCCGTTTCCAGAACGAGATAGAACACGTATGGGTTTTTCTAATTCGCAGTGATGTCATTTATGAATACCATAAGACTAAATGTTATACATTCAGATGTATGCCATTGTGACTTTCTCTAGAAACACAAATATGTTCACTTGTGGGAAAGCAGTGACACTCTTCACACTGGCTTGTCTATGGATCGCAGTCCAATCCGATGACTGTCCCTACCAGGTAGGAGACACGTTTTTACTCACACAATGCAAGAATAAAGTGTAATAATGCCATAATAACAATTATAGTAATTATGAAATTAATAATTATTAGCATTATTGTTATTTACTCGAATATTAGTATTACTATTATCTCTAGTATTTTTACCATCATCATTATAATTATTGTTTTTAACATTAGTATTGTTGTTGCTACTATTATTGTTACAAATATTAGTCTAATACATTGTATTATAAATAGTAATATTACTGCCATTATTATATTTACTTGTATTGTGTACATGTTAATATTATTATGCTGTTTTTCAAGTCCCAATGCCGCATTGGAGACCAGATGTAAGGGAGATTGCCATACCTATTCTATTTTCAATTTCTTTTTTAACCGCTGCCTTCTTCAGTTATTATATGGCGCATAAACGGCAGTAACTCTATACCTGTTCCAGTAGTTTATCTTTAATTGTAATGTTTTCTTGTCCCTTTTTGGGGGATTCCGTAGCGAAGTGGTTAAGCCGTCTGCCCCGTGATCAGGTGGTATGTGTTCGACTCCGCCGTCTTTTACACGGGTGCTTGATACGAAAAACTCTACATCTCGTAGACACCCCTTAGTCGTCTTGTCCTTGACTTGTCACTGGAGTCGGGCGACACGAGACAAGAGAGTGAGGATTAAAAGTAGCGCAGTTAATCCTTACTAAAAATAGAGCTAGCAACATAAATGATACCATCGTCGTCTACGATAGACAGCGGCCTTTGTCTTTGCCTCGTCCCTTCTTCCAAGTATTACAGTTTGTGTTTTCTGAATGTTTATGTTAATTTCAAAATAATCCAGTTGTCAGTCTCATGTTCTTGACATTTTCGAAGACATTTTTCAAGCATTCTTGCCGGTGTGAGTCAGGTGTGACTTTATTTGGAGTATATATCTTTACAGATTAAAACAAATGGAAAGAAACATAAATCATGCCGACAATATATATCAACAGAGAAGCTTGGTTGGAATCAGTCTTCGGAAACAACGCATGCAAGGTCTCCACAACTCTGACATAAGACGATTGTCCCTGGTGGAGGATGCGGTAATCCATACAGACAAGGCAAAACACAGATGGGCAGGTCGCATGTTGCGAAGAAACAATGGTCGATGGGGTCGATGGAGCACAGTGACGGCAGTCTGGAACCCCCGAGGTAAGAAAAGAACGCGGGGAAGACCTCCAATGCGTTGGTCAGACTCCCTTGCTGCAACATCCGAGATGCCTCTAGAGGAGAACTTACCACACACTGGTCTTCTGTGGCCCAAGACAGGGTCCGCTGGAGACGAAGTTGGGACCCGCAGTTACGCTGAGGAACGGGTCATAAAGATCAAACTAAAGGACGAATGGATACACGTACCGATTGATTAGTGAAATAGTAAATGATTACTTGCTTAGTTTATTGATCGATTCATTCATTTTGTGGCTGATTGATTAATGTAGTACATGTATTACAGCCGTGCATATGTGACAATGTTCACATTATCTGTCAAAGTCGAGGACTTACAGAAATTCCACCTTTAACTGGCGCAAGATCGGGAAGAACATACCTGGAAATGGAGGTACCGATACAATTATTTATATTTTAATAATACATACACGTCTAAAGTAGCTGCAAATAGTCTAGGAATATGGTTACTGCCTCTAGGAATATGGTTACTGCGACTAGGGATATGATTACTGCGTCTCGGAATATGATTAATGAGTAATCGGATATGATTAAAGAGTCTTGGGGAATGCTACTGAGTCTTGGGATATGATTACTGCATCATGGGATATGATCACTGAGTCTAGGGATATGATCACTGCCAGTGAAAGCAAGTTAGAAACGTTAGGAATGAAACGTTGCAGACAAGTAGTAATAACTATACAACACAATCTCGGATACATGTCGGAAACATGTGGGATACATGTCGGATACATGTCACATACATGAAGGATACATGGAGGATACATGGAGGATAAATATATCTGCAGAATTTAGTGAATTAATATAGTTTTTGCCAGGTTTGTAGGAAGAAATTAAAACAACAGAAACGAAATGTTTGCGAAGAATATTGGGTGTAATAAGGAGAGACAGGATCAGAAATGGGGAGATTGGTGAGTACACCAGTATTAGACGTAATCAAAAGACAGCAATTACAATGGTCTGGTCACGTAAAAATACTAATGGTAGAACCAAGTAAACACCAGAAGAAATCCTGCAGAACTGAACGACCTATGATGACCAAAGAGAGACAGGCTGGCCTGGTAGAACGGTCATGCTGGAAAAGTTGTGGAGGACACGCGAAGACTTGAAACGCAAGCAATCTATTTTGTGCATAGCAACAGTTGATCGAAAAAGCATAAGACTAGGTAGAAGACGAAGAAAATGAAGACGAAGTAGAAGAAGCAAAAAAAAAAGAAAACGAAAAAGAAGAAGAAGAAAAAGAAAATGAAGAGGAAGCCTTCTATATTGACCCCAATTCAACAAAAATGGATAACAATATATGTATAACACTAATGCCTTTTCAAGCTATTTCAAATACAATTTTAGACCCTCGCTCTGTATTTATGAGATCCGAAAGAAATGTAAAGAGCAACAACACTGTAACATGTTAAGAATATCGAAAAATGCGGCTAAATGTTGAAACACATTTTTAAAAAAAAATCAAACAACGCCAATGCAACAATTCACCAAAGAAACACTAACGTAAAACACATTACACTGCTGCAGCACCCCTACATCCCCCCGCCCTCTATCCCAAACCCCCCCCCCCAAACCCCACCCTACCCCCCCCCCTAAAAAAAAGAAAGAAAACAAAACAAAAACCCCGAACAAACATGACTTAGTAGGAGTAGAATTACAACACTGCTACGAAAAACGTTTTTTTTTTATTTTACGCGTTTTAAATGTTTATACCTGATCTCTTCTGTTCAACTGGTAATAGGCATCGTTTTCTGTGTAGCCAGTATGTTCGGTTTCCCATTTGGTCATGTATCTAGCTCTAATAAGCCGTTTTGACTCTTCGTATGTCATACTAGTATCTGGTTGTGGTAGTCTTGCACCTTCTTTTGCCAGTCTGTCTGCCTCCTCGTTGCCTTGGATGTTGCAGTGGTATGGAACCATCATTCATCTTCCGAGTGTATGCCAACAATCAAAACCTTCGAAGACTAAGCATGGACAAGATTGTGGCAGTGCCTGCTCTCTCCAACACCTCTGCGTTGGTGATCTTGTCTTGCCACCCAACCCCCAGGATTCTGCGCAGGCACCTCATGTGATAGCTGTTTAACCGTCTCTCTTGGTTCGTATAGGGAGACCATGTTTCACTGCCATAAAGAAGGGTGCTGGGGACACAGGCCTGGTAGACAAGTGTTTTTGTTTTAACAGTGAGCTTCTTGTTCTCCCATATTATTGACTTAGGATCCAGTGTATGTAAAGTGATCTACTACCTCGAGATCATGATCATCAATGGGGATTGCTGGTGCCTTGCTAGCCCCCTGGACCATAACTTGTGTTTTATTTTTGCTGATTGTTAAACCAAACTCGCAGCAGGCACCAGAAAATGAAGACAGTAAATCTTTAAAGTTCATCCGCTAATAGCAGTTCTTTGATAGGCACCCTGTTTATTGTGGTGTTTGCTTTCAGTTATTCGACATTGAATAGGCCACCGTCTGTGCGGGAATGAATGAATATACCACCATCCTGGTTTCGGATAGCATGCTTCAAGAGGAGTGATAAACATATTCCAAAGAGCAAAATCTACGTTAAGAATCAATGTATATGTGTTACATTTCTTGTTATTTTTCTTTTTCTATAACGAATAGTCAAGTTTACTTCTCTCACAAATCTCAGACTTCTCACGCCATCACACAAAATGTCATCCATGGATTGAAAAGTGTTGACGTGTCATTCTGCTTCTCGCAAGGAGCAGAACGTCTAGAATTACATGTTCCACTGTCTGGTTGTCCCTCTCTGACGTCACATGTCTGAGTATCTGACTTGGTCAGCGACTACCAAACCTGACAAGCGACGATGTGCGTAGGAACACAGACAACAGTATAAAATGCCTCATCCTAGAGCGAGGAAAGGCATACTCAGCTGAGTGTTGTGGCAGTGCAGACCAGACCCTTAGCCTTGGTTGATGGCTGGTCTAGGAGTGAAGCCCCGACAAACAAACAGATAGAGCATTACTCTAATGATCCGGCAGTTTCTGCAGCTTGCCTTGAGAGGGAGGGACCAAACTGCATGGGCAACACATGGTCTCTATATTTGTGTCCGTGCTTTGAGCTAATAGCACAATTACTTTCGTCTGACAAGACGAAAAGAGCCAAGGTTGATACACATACATAGGTTGTGTTGACTCTGTCCCTTGCAGCTTTCTTCATTTCAGCATATACCTACACTTTAATTTCCCTGTATGCCTGAAGTGCAAAGACGATTTATGGTCGCTTTCTGTCTCTTTTCCTAAGGACTTTTGCCTCTAGAATGTTCTGTGAAAGCTATTCTTATCGCATAATGTATCTCAGTGAATCGACATTTAGTTATGTATAATTTTAAATATGTAAATGTCTTCTCTTATTTCGGTGAAAACATTATCATTGGGCCGTCTTTCTCTGTAAATTACTCTTTCCATCCTAAGATAACACCACATTTCAAACTCGTCGAATCTGTATCCATCCTTGGTTTATAGAGTTAATGCTTCCTCCGCATGCAGAGTAATTGGTCATATATGAGTAGTGATTATTCTTTGCCTCAGCTCTAATTCACAATATGTATATATATATATATATATGAAACGTATATGATAGACACATTGATACATATGAGATATAAACGTGTGTGTGTGTAACATGTGCATGTGTTTTCATACGTGCTTGCTGGGCTTGTATGTATGTATGCGTGTGTGTGTGTGTGTGTTTGTGTTTATGTTTGCGTACGTGCTCATATCTTTGTGCGTTTGTGTGTTGGGTAAACCATACGTCGCTGTTTCATTTTACAATCGAATACCTGTTTGTTTGAAAATAATATTTTTTTCTTCAAATATTACAATGTACAGAAAATGGAAATTGTCTATAACAAGGTACATAAAATAATGCCCAGTTGATTGACAAACAAGTAACAGTATAACATATTATTACATGTGTAGATGAGAAAGGAACGTATGGATAACACTGTAACCAGTTTTAGAGGATCATAATTGTATATTTTAACAATTATATCATTAATATCTCCAGGAAAACTCCATCACAGCGATCCCAGCCGGAAGACTGCCAGCCAATTTGACCGATATTTCCTTAATTAACAACCCCATCACAACAATTGACGACTCCGCCTTCGCCGATTCACAGCACACCCTGGCGACTCTTACATTTTCCAAAGCAAGGTTTACGCGTATCCCAGATGCGCTCATTATATTACGATCCCTTCATTCATTAAGCATCTCCGACACTGCTATACAAGATTGGAATACGAACGCTATGATAACAATATCATCAACGATTCAATATCTTTCCCTGTTAAATGTTAGCTTGAACGTCTGGCCTACCTGGATGAAGAATTTCTCTAACCTCACAGACTTATCCTTAGACAGGAATAATCTATCCTTTGTTCCAGACGGAGCTTTCGATATGATGACTAACAGCCTGACAGCACTATATCTATCACAGAATAGTTTGACCGAGGTCCCAAAAACAGTATCAACACTCCGAAATGTCCATTCTCTTAGTCTTGACAACAACATAATCAAAGACGTAAAGTGGCTTCCTCACTTAAGCAGACTATCAGATTTATCATTAAGTTTCAATAGAATTGCCGATGCACAACAACTTAGTCAGTCACTGCTTCCTTTCAGTAAAACGCTGTCTGAATTTTCCATATTCAACAATCAGCTTACACAAATCCCTGATTTTTCCTTCCTGGAAGGACTCGAATATTTTGATCTTTCTTACAATCATATATCAGATTCACAATCTGGTTCTTTATCCACAATTGTCAATACAGTAATCTTAGATAATAATTTCCTTAACAGAGTTCCTGGTGTGCTGTCCACATTACCCTCTTCTAACGATTTGGTTCTTTCTAACAATCGTTTAACAGAGATCAGAGGAATAGATATTTCTGTTTGGGTTAATGATGTAGACATGGTCAACAATCTTATAACAGAATTGTCAGACACAAGCTTTCCAGAAAAATCCGAAATAACGTTTCTAGATTTACAAAATAATCCTATTGTTAAAATTTCGAATCTGGCATTCAAAAACCTGCAGAGCCTGAATGTCCTAAACATGCAGAACTCAAAGCTAACTCGCTTACCTCTCGCGCTATCCTCGTTAAGTAATATACAATCGGTTGACATAAGCGGCAGCCGCAGTCTTGTGTGTACCTGCCTGGAGAAGAGTTTAGGTCCTTGGATTCTGAGTCGCACATCTGGCATTAACGGAAATTGTGGTGAAATCAGTGTTCATGACTTTTTTGCCACGTTAAGCAAAGATTGCCCATAATATAGATAATTCACCAGATCTTGTAGAAAGACACGAACGTCCAACATGAATTCATGAATGACGTCAGAATGCGACAGTTAAGATATTTTGTAGATATTAAAAACATAGCAACTTTCTCAAAAATGGCATCATCTTCTTGTCGATTTGTCCTGAGACTGGTTGTAAGATCTGAGTATCTCTCTCCGTTTGACCATATCCTCTTGATGATCAGTCCTAAGACTGGTTGTAAGGTCTGAGTATATCTCTCCGTTTGACCCTCTGGTCTTGTTGATCAGTCCAGAGACTGGTTGTAAGGTCTGTGTATCTCTCTCCGTTTGACCCTCTGGTCTTGTTGATCAGTCCTGAGACTGGTCGTAAGGTCTGAGAATATCTATCCATTTTACCCTATTGTCTTGATGATGAGTCCTAAGACTGGCTGTATAATCTGAGTATCTCTCTCCATTTGACCGTATCCTCTTGCTGATACGTCCTGAGGCTGGTTGTAAGGTATGAGTATCTCTCTCCATTTGACCCTCTCCTCTGCAGTGCTTTTCATGTTGTCATACGATCGTACTTGAATGTCCCTGCATGCCTGAGATGTGAAGATGAGCCTAGGTCGCCGCGATCGTTTCTCTACTGAAATCTTGCTCTCTAGTATCTTCTTTAGAAGCCTTTCATGTCCAATATTGTTACCCAGCCAACTCAACCGAGGTTTGTGTATCATATGCACACATAAACTGGAACCAAATAAATCAAACAAGCAAAATTGATTGAGAAAACTAGTATATAAATGGAACGGATGACTTTAAGAGTTGGACATAAAAAGTATGCACAATTGCACCATTAGGGCAACAGACAGAGATCTTTGCATATCCATTATAGACCAACTTGGATATAGCGATGATAACTTAGCTAAACTCATACGTGATGTATCTTTGTGTTACAGTTGTTAGCCTGTTCAATGTATTTCAAAGACAAACACTTATCCAATCACGATCATGGAATGTGTAATTACTGTTGAGACTAATGCCTGTCCATGGACGGTGTTACTGTCAATGTCGACACTTTAAAAATCAATTTTTTTACAATATGTGTCCATACATGCTTTGTCATCTCAGGACATGTCTCCTGGGTTTAATTTTGGGCATTACATTTATTTGATCTTGAAACATTTGAATGCTTTTGTTTGTATGAGTTAGATGGTCTTTTTGTCGTCCATTTGTTGACATTCGAGTTTTGGTCCGTGTAAGCAATTTATAAATTTGCCCGAGTCAACGAATTGCTTGGATTGTATTTAGTAAAAACGGAGTGGTGCACCGGTATCTTTGGGTATGCCAATGACAAGAATAGCACCAATGTCCCACAGACAGCATGTCATAAGAGGCGACTAATTGTGTGACATGTTTTAACACCGGCCATGGTTAAGTGTTTAGGGCAATATAGATGGCGCATAACAGGCTGCGGGTCTACTGTGCTCTAGTGTTTGAGATTATTAAGATGGACTCGCACATCGGTTAACAGCTCTCCGTAAGGGCTTGTCCCAACGATACAGAATATTAAGCTGCTCGAGTGTAGCCCGCTAAGCAGGGAATCTTTCTCCCAGCTACATGCAGCTCATACCAGAGCTGGGACCTGCACATGGGCATCTGCCCTTGTAGACGTACAGGTCGACTAAAATCTAAGAATTAAGTATTTAGTAAGTAAGCATTTGATGTTCAGGTTTCCCATCCATCGTGACATGCACGGAGGGATGGAATCACAGAGAGATATATATATATATACATTGAGAGACACAGGGAGAGACAGAGAGAGACATATAGAAAAGGACACAGAGAGACACACCGAGAAAGACAGGGAGAGAGAGAGCGATACAGAAATAAAGAGAGAGACATATAGATACAGAGAGAGACAAAGAGAGTCATATAGTCTGAGAGAGACAGAGAGAGACACATAGTGAGACATAGAGACACATCGAGAGACAGAGAGTGAGACAGAAAGAAAGAGAGAGACAGCGAGAGAGACAGCGAGAGAGACAGCGAGAGAGACATAGAGAGAGGTAATGGTGATTTGTCGCTTTGATATGTATTGCTGATCTGTCGCGGTTATCTGTCGCGGTTATCTGTCGCGGTGGTCTATCGCGGTGGTCTGTCGCGGTTATCTGTCGCGGTGTTCTGTAATGGAACAATTCCATCGAAGACGATAACAGTCTTTACGCTGACCGCGTTGCTGTTTTAGAAGGGGCTTTCATAACAGTTTATCTTCTAAGATCCAACTGATTATTGTTCCTTGACAGAAAGAAAACAGCGACCTCGAAAAATCAATTCTTCAACACCTCCTGCTTCTTAACGCCTTACACTGTATCGTGATCTTGACATTTAATGGGGGCACGAACAGTGCTTAGGTCAAGTGATTCATATTTAACGAACCGTCCCCCCCCCCCCCACCCATTTCCGTCCTCGGTCGGGCTTCTTGAAACAGACTGTGTCACAGCACCCTGACGAATAAAAGATCTACACATCAATCATTATATTGGGATCAAGATGCTGAGCAGCGCATGAGCTGCAGCGGTCAGCGACCCATAGCTGAATGCTAGCATCAGGGCCAGCGAACCAGAACTGCCAAGATCCTTCTACACCTCCACGCGGTGATCCTGGATAACATGCTTCAACAGAGAAGACTGGCTAAGGAGAAGGGATTGAAGAGGGAATGCTAACCCGGTACTCAAAAAATGCTTGCTGAAGTTGGATGTGTTGGATCGAAAGGTGCAAATATCGTAGTCAATATAATCAGGAAACTACGACACAAAGCATTCCGTTCTCTGGACTGCATTCTGCTACTTAAGCCCTTTCAGGGTTTGGTAGCGGGAGATTGATAACGAAGCCAAGCTAATCCCTATACTATGATCTTACCGAAGAGTATCACATTTTTCTAGAACGGGGAGAACTTCGGCTCACAAGGATCCAAGAGGAGTCACTGTAACCAGCTACCAAAGAAACGAAGTTAAGTGTTGAGTCACATCACCATACTTAAGTTATACGCGGGAGAATGTTTCATTTTAAGGAGAGAAAAAAAAATTGTGTGAACAATTTCGGTAACAATAATAATAAAAGTTTAAATAGTTGCCCATAACAAGAGAAGAATACGACAGTATCAGACTATTGCTGATAAATATGTTATTTGATAGCAGTTAAGATCAATTTTGGAAAAGCACACCCTGTGACATGCAAATAACACATGTGGAGAACCGGCTGTGGAATCGTCGTAAGTATTATTTTTACCTCGGGCATCACGCCTTCGCTAAGCTTCCGCTATGGCTGAACTCTCTTCGATCTGAGAACCATCGTTGCTAGTAGTGCGCCAGGTGATACGGTCTTGTGCAAGCATCTCATAGTATGTGCCACAATTATTGAATCTTTTCAGAGATACATTAAACAAATCTCTGTAGCGTTTCTTCTGTCTCAACCCTTCCGCAACCCACCAGAGCGTCTTCCATGTATTAGTCCACCGTTTTCTTGATTCGTGATTCTTGATTCCTGATTCTTGATTCGTGATTCTTGATTCCTGGTTCCTAATTCTTGATTCCTGATTCTTGATTTCTGATTCTTGTTTCCTGATTCCTGATTGGCGATTCTGGATTTCAGATTATTGATTCCTAATTCCTGATTCCTGATTTCTGATTCTAGGAACCAGCATCATCACACAGGGGAAAATCCTAAAAGTGCTCCGAACTCCATCTAGGCAGAGAAGGAAGATAAGAACGAGCATAATCGCTGAAAAGAAGGACAGAGGCAGGCAAAGATGAAATCTTGTATAGCTTGAAGGGATGGCATCGGAGGTCATCAGTGGGGGAACTGATAACCGACAAGTGATAAGAAGAAATGAAGGACAGACGCAGGCAAAGATGAAATCTTGTATAGCTTGAAGGGATGGCATCGGAGGTCATCAGTGGGGGAACTTATAACCGACAAGTGATAAGAAGAAATGAAGGACAGACGCAGGCAAAGATGAAATCTTGTTTAGCTTGAAGGGATGGCATCAGAGGTCATCAGTGGGGGAACTGATAACCGACAAGTGATAAGAAGAAATGAAGCACAGACGCAGGCAAAGATGAAATCTTGTATAGCTTGAAGGGATGGCATCAGAGGTCATCAGTGGGGGAACTGATAACCGACAAGTGATAAGAAGAAAAGAAGGACAATGATCGCCTTGTTTTAAGTAACACAATTATTCACAGAACAGATAATCCAACCGATAATAGGAATGCAGGATGTGTGTTTGTAGGAGTGACAATGGATAACTTTAGAAAAACAGATGATGCAGATTTGATGGCACAAAGTGAGCAAGAATTACAGAAGGTTGTGACAACAATTTACATAATAAGTCAAGAGTTTGGTTAAGACATAAACATTAATAAAACAAAGACTATGATAATTTGAAAAAGTGACAAGAAACCATGTATGTAGATACAAATAAAAGACAAACATACAGAGTTTCTTGTATCTAGGTCATTTAATATAACGGAAGAAGGCAGCAGTGATAAATAAACCATACAGAGAAAAAGCATGACCAAAATGGTTTTCAGCAGAATAAAGCACAAAATGACATCCAAACACATCAATCACAAATTGAAAATTACAATTGTCAGCTCGTCACTACTTTATGTCACAGAAAAATGGATACTGAAAAATAAGTTGTAAATTATCGAAATGTGAGTATATAGACACATTTATGTCACATTTCTTGGAAAGAAAAGACAACACATGTAGATGTATTGAAAACGTTATATGTGGAAAAAGAATTAATAACCGAAATCAAGTTTAGACAGCTTATCTATGTTGCCCATATAACAGGAACATACTAGAGAGTAGGATAGAAGGCAGTCGCCCAAGAAACAGAGGACGTTCTAAGTGAGTGGATAACATCAGAAGATAGACTGGGAAAAACCTGTCAGGTTTGCACCACTACAGGAGGAGATATAGAAGACTAGCAATTGCAGTAGACCTTCGATTCGATGATGGCTATTGAACTGGACTGAAACGATCGCCATCTTATATTGGCACCGACGAGGCACTTGATGATGACGATGACATTCCAGTTTTCCACCTTCGCTGTATTTTGTTTCGCTAGTTAAGTTTCGTGATTCCTGTTTTGTTGTTATCTTTCGACAGTTTACTTTTTTTTGTTTGTTCACAAACAATTTTTTTTTGTCAAATGGTCTAGTTCTATGCTTTTTCTTAATCAAACATAAATGGGTTTCTAGTATGTTTTGTAATCTAGACGAAGTGCTGATGAGGATAATATCAGAAGTCAAGCAGCAAATGAAAAATACGGCGTTGGTTGCAGTTATCTTTTCAAATAACTATATTCACCAAATGGTCGTATGAAGTGATCTCGAAGGTAAGAAACGGATTTGATATTTTCGCTTACCTTTAGTTCTACATTATAGCTCATCTAATTGTTACCCATGCATGGAAAAGTTAGGTGCATCCAGTTTACCTCCCCATGGCGTATAACGACACATATGGCCCACTCTACACCTCTCCATGGCGTATAACGACACATATGGCACACTCTACACCTCTCCATGGCGTATAACGACACATATGACACACTCTACACCTCTCCATGGCGTATAACGACAAATATGGCACACTCTACACCTCTCCATGGCGTATAACGACACATATGGCACACTCTACACCTCTACATGGCGTATAACGACAAATATGGCACACTCTACACCTCTCCATGGCGTATAACGACACATACGGCACGCTAACGAATACTACACCTCCTTAGGCCGTCTAACAGCACATCTGGTACAGGAAAGAAAACTGTACCTCACCACGAGGTCTAACACCACATCTGGTACAGGAAAGAAAACTGTACCTCACCACGAGGTCTAACACCACATCTGGCACTCACCAGAAAACTTCACCTTCATCAGACAGAACATCTAACGACACCATTTGACACCAGTTTCAACACTGCCTGACTAACGATATGTTTTAGTATTATAACAAGAACCGTTAATACATTGTATATTGGTCATATTATGTTTTGTTGATGGACAAAAAATAATATTCCAACCTTCACACTTACCAGTGAGTATTCATGTAGGGGAAGGCATTT
Source organism: Ariolimax columbianus (assembly GCA_036924085.1). Lineage (NCBI taxonomy): Eukaryota > Metazoa > Mollusca > Gastropoda > Stylommatophora > Arionidae > Ariolimax > Ariolimax columbianus. The sequence continues at coordinate 17,490,654 of JAVGWX010000020.1, read as the reverse complement.
AATACAAATCAATGACAAATGTCTACCCCCTTTCTAATTTTAAAAAAAAAATGAGAATATGGTGAACTAATAAGGACTCTTCTTCTTTGCAGAGTTGGTTTTCTGTCAGCCTTGTCTATGGCGTTGCCGACTTGCTTAGCGCGACTGTTTCTGTGTTGTTCTCTCTGGTGGGTCTCTATTGCTGACGATGATTGCCCATATAAGGTACTATATAGTTATAGTGCTAGCTTAAAGCTAGCACATGAAGAGCCCTTTTGGAGCACGCTGGAAGTTCCTGATAAGTTGACACATTAATCTCTCGATATTTTGAATCCGAAAAATGCATTTTTGCCTGCCATAATTGATCTGTGAGAGAGAGAGGGACAGAGAGAGATACAGAGAAAAAAAAGAGAGGGAGAAACAGAGAGAGAGGGAGAGAGGGAGATAAAGAGAGAGATACAGAGAGATGGAGATACAGAGAGAGAGGGAGATACAGAGAGCGAGGGAGATATAGAGATAGGGGGAGAGGGAGAGAGATTGAGATACATAGAGAGAGATAGAGAAAGAGAGAGGAGGAGAAGGGAGAGAGAGAGAGAGAGCGAGAGGGAGCGATAGATTAGTTTGATTAGGTCCATTAGGTAAAATGCCTGTCGAAGACGAATGTGTCAGACCGAGAGCTGCAAATATCGCAGTCGAGCTGTTACATATAGGCACAACGAATTGTCGTTCTCCGGACTGTATCCAGCTACTTACAAAGCCTTGTTCGAGGCTTGGTAGAGGGAGTTTGAGAACGAACGCAAATGAATAAAATGAAGAAGAGGTCAAATGTCACCCTTAGATATTATAAGGTAGAAGTCTAAGATGTATATATTAATTGACCATGATTCGCTTTATCGATACAAGTAGAGCATAGACCTACAACTGCAGGGATATATAAATGTGGTGCCTGTCATACAAACACTGGTACTGCAGCATTATATCACTGTTTTTACATGTTGAAATCGCTAGCACAACGCACAACCTTCTAAAGAATCCTTTTGCGAAATGCTTGAGAGGTTACGGTGGTCTATTTTTGTTTTCAGTATCGGTACCATTTAATAATAAAGGTCAAGGTTTGTCCCATAGTTGTTACACTACTGTCGGGGACTGAAGTTGTTAGAGACTTAGTATACTTAGTCACAGTTTGTATGAGGTAGGGTCGCCAGTTCCTCGTCCTTTCCCCTTTTCTCCCCTAGTTACCAGTAATTTCTAGCGGCCCATTTACAGCTTGTGAATTTGAGTGTAGTAGTCTTGAGAGCTGAACTCTGTGACTGTATCGTGAAAAGTGGGAGCTATACAACGACACTAATCCCACACTTGGTAAATGATTGATCAAATATTGATTTTATAGACCTATTGCAGATCAATTAACTAACAAATGTATCGAATTATTGCTGAATGAATGAATTGATCGATTTAATGTATTTAATTAGTAATGTAACAAGCATTCTTCAAGTTATGTGTTTAATAATATATACCATATTACATAGAACCATGGATGGTGAACAGAATATTTGAGAATATGTCTTTCAGATTTTAATATACGGAAGTATAGGGCAAAATGCATTACCACATTTCGTTCCTGCCAACCTCCAATTGCGGTTACAGTTCAGAAGTGGGTTCGCCAGGGAGATCCTATCTCACGCAACCTCTTCTCCGCATGTTTGGAATCAGCCATCACACAATGTAACTGAGACATATTTGGCGTCTATATTGACCGCAAACACCTCAAACACCTTCGATATGCCGACGCCATAGTGTTCATATCAGAGTCAGCAGCAGAAGCCAACCAACCAGCTAGTCGAGGGTGAGGGCAGGAAAGCAGGACTGACGATGAGTGCCTCGGATACCAAAGCGCTGCACAATCGTTGTGCACAATTGTGATCCAGTCTTCCTTGGTGGGGTGTGAATAGAAGATGTCAATGAGTGCATATATCTAGGACGCCTGCTCAATATGGAGAGATACATGGAACCTGAGCTGACGAAAAATAGCCGCGCTTGGATGAGCAGCCTTCTCGGTCATAAAGACCGCCCTGGATGATTGCAAAGACCAGACCCTTCGAACATCTCTACTTAATTCGACCGTTCTCCCTGCTATGCGCTATGGTGGTCACATGGGTAGTAACAAAATCGCTGGAGGACGCATCATGAATAACCCAGGCCCACCTTGAGAGATGGAATCACTCTCCAGTTTCAGCATATGCAATATCTCTAAAAGACACATATGACTAGTTTTCTTGGTGAGTGATGCAACGTAACAATTCTCGATGGAACACGGTAACAGCAGCTGATACCCACGAGATGAGAAGAGATAATATATATATATATGTAATGGCCTTTTTCGTTCATGCAGACGGTTATGAAGCAGGTATGTTTTTTTTCACTAGACAGGTCTTTTCTCCTTTCAACCTATTCTATTATTTATGAGTTTCTCTCTCCGAGCAGCTTCAAATGACGTTTAACCAATTTGGAGTGATGTCGTCCATGGGATTAGCACTGCGGATGAGTTTTCCCAAGCATTGTGGTCGATGGAAAAGTCTGTCATTGATGCCTTGTGGTCGATGGAAAAGTCTGTCATTGATGCCTTTGCAAACATCTTTAAATCTGAGCAGGGGTCTGCCTGGGAGTCTTCTCCCCTCTGACAACTCACCATACCGGTTTTTTTTAATACTCCCATTGTCCATTATACTGACGTGCCCCAGCCAGGCCAGTCTTCTAGCACGTAACAGTCCTATAGCAGAATAACGATTTGTGTGTTGCTGTACTTCTGTGTTTGTTTTCTTGTCCTGCCACCTAATGTTCATAGTTTTCCGCAGGCAGTGGAGGTGAAAAGTGTCTAGCCGTCTCTCGTGCCTAGAGTATGTCATCCATGTGTCTGATGCGTACAGCAGGGTGCTGAAAACACAGGCCCTATATATCTGCATTTTTGTCTGCAATGTCAGTTTAATATTTCTCCACGCCCTCTTAAAAAGGCCGCCAAAACTAGTCGTGGCTCTTCCAATTCGTATATGTATTTCTCAGTCTAGAGAGAGGGCGCTTGTAATTGTTGACCCGAAAAAGCTGATATTTTTGGCGATTTCCTTTGAGAGATATTTGCTGGATTGACGGTACCTAGCCCCAGGACCTCCGACTTCGAGACGTGTATTAACAGCGTCAAAACTGGCACTTGTTATGCCATCCTCCTGCACGCTCGCCTTCCTGCCCTCATGGAAGAACATTTTTAGACGGAGTAACTTTGGAGGGCAGCCTAACCACTCCAGAATTTGGAAGAGTCCTAGTCTGCTGACTGAGTAAAATGCCTTTGTGAGATCTACATATGCAATGCAGACATGACTCCTTTGCTCTCTACATTTTTCCTGGAGCTGTCGAAGGGTGAAGATCTTGTCGTTTGTAGACCGCCGGCTTTGAAACCGCAGTGCGACACAGGCAGTACACGTTCTGCGAGTCTCTGCAACCTCTTTAGTATTACACGTGTACAAGCTTTACCTGCGGTATTCAGAAAATGCCTCTGAAGCCATTGCAGCCCCCCTTGTCACCTTTATTTTTGTATAGCGACACTTTCTTTGCATTCCCCATATCTTGGAGGGGGGCTTTTCCCTTCCCTCAAACAGCGAATGAGCAGATCTTGAGGGCGAGACAGAATAACTTAAATATTCTTATTTAGGAATTGTGCGGGGATGTTTTCATTTCATGGTGCTGTGCCACTAGAAAGTTTAGTTAAAGCCTCCGAAAGTTCCATCACCCAGGGTTCGTCGTCTAGTCTGACATTTGAAGAAGCTTTTGAATTATCTGGCTCATTGCAGGATTTGCCTGCTTCTCTGTCGAACAAAGATCAGAGAAGTATTCCACCGACATTCTAGCTGTTCACTGCGAGGGGCCTACCTTCTTTTGACTTTAGTGGGGCAATTTTCTTTATGCACTGTCCAAGAGAAACTTTGATGACAGCATACATTTTCTAAGTGTTGGCAATGTCAGCTGCGTTTTGTATTTCTTGGCAGAGGGAGGACCTGTATCCATTTGCACACCTCCTACATTCTCGATGCACTGCTGATTTTGCGCTCAGAAGATTTTCTCTAGTGCCTTCAGAGGATTTTTTTCTGGTCCAGTAGTGCCTTTCTCTTTGTTTCAGTTAGTGAGATAAGGGCTGCTTCATCTGCTTCCAACCAGTCTTATTTTTAAAAAATGATTTCCTGATGCCAAAAAGCGGAGACTGCACAGTCGTAAATATTTGTTTTGAGGGTGTTCCATGTGTCGTTTGTGGAGACTTCGCCTTCTGCACACTTTCCTAGACTGCTAAATTCTTGCTTGAATCCCTCATTCTTCTCCTGCTCTTTTAGCCCTTTGGTGTTGATTTTGGGTTTGGGTGGTCCATTTGATTTGTAGATTTTCTTTGGGATCAGTTTGACTCTGCTAATGACTAATACATGATCAATATTGCAATCCACGCTATGGTATGCACGTATTATTTGGACTCCATTTAGAGGTTGCCTGCACGTAAGTACAAAATCAATTTGATGGCAGTGGCCTGATCTTGAATGACGCCATGTTACCTCGTGATTCAGCCTGACGTCAAAAAATATGTTTGTCCCGCACAATTTGTTGTATGAGCAGAATTCAAGCAGCCTCTGTCCGTTTTAGTTTATACACCATGGTGACCTAAGCAGCATGGCCACGACTGTTGCTCTGACCCAGTGCGTGCATTGAGATCACCCAATACCTACAGCTGCTCTTCGTCCGGAAAACAAACAACTATAATTTGCAATGAGTTATATAACTTGTCTTTGTCTTCAGCTGAATCCATTAGCGCGGGTGCATAAGCGCTGATGATATTTACATATCCAGCTTGTGTGCACAGACTAAGTGACATTATGCGCTCTGTTGATGGTGTCGACTAGCTCATTGCATACAGCAAAACCCAGTCGGTGCAGGCGAGGTTCATCGAGGTCCTTGTCCTGCCAGAAAAACGGATGGTTCTTTTCTTTTATTGAACCAGTCAGGAAGCATGATACATATATATATATATATATGCAGCCGCGTAGCGCAGTGGTTATCGCCCTGGCTTCGCATCTGAGTGGTTCTGGGTTCATTCCCCAGTTGAGGCGGTAATGTTTTTTTCAGACCGCAATGGCTCCCGGGTCGACCTAGCCTTAAATGGGTACCGGTTCAGTCCGGGAAGTAAAAGCGGCGAGGGAGAGGAGATGGCTACCGCCCTCATATAGCCGAGCCTTTGAAATGTGAGATCGCTAACACCTCACACCCCTACGGCAGTAATGCTATGGGATACTTTACTTTACTTTACTATATATGTATATTAATATATATACATTGTTCGTGATATCTATTTTTTAGTTTTATTAATTAATTGTATTTGTTATTCAAAATATAACTTAACATATAACTTAACTATTTAATGTATTGTTGTTTCGATCAGAAGATAACTTGATCGTATATAATTTGTATATTTTAGGAATGCGGATGTAGTGAATTGTACGTTAACTGTGCTGTGAGAAGATTAACAAGTATCCCAGAACTTTCAGGGCCAAGATATGGGAGAGAACATCTTGATATGCAGGTAATGCAAATAAGACTACTTTGATGACATTGTTTATTTCAGTCTTTTATATAGAGATTATCTTGAACGGATGGCTAATTGATTAGATTACCAGTAATCTTGTCAGAAGGAAGCGGATTCAAACCTCGGTTAAAATTCCCTATACCAATGAACAAGATATGTAATTGTGAGCGACTGTCCGACAAATGGTCTGTATTACTTCATCCAATAAAATGATGCCTACAGGGTGTTGAAGTTTGGGTTGTAAAAGAGAGTGCCACATAATGGGTTTTTACAGTGAGCAAACATTCCCAGCATGCACTCGCTGTCGAGCCAACAACGTTTTCAACGGTTGGATCATGTTTACCTCAAGCAAAATGAAAGACTGCCAAACGATAAACTCTATGAAAAGCTGACCATTAAAGCTAAAAAGAAGTTGCTGTACATTACTGTGATTCCTGAAAGCTCGGAAACAATTGTTAAGTATCTAGCTTTTTGGGGACAGTCAGTTGGAAGTGGCATAGTGGCTACCAGCGCTCAAAGAAGTCTTCTGGATGCAGAGACAAGGCAACGACTGAAGAGAACAAGAGACAATTTGGCAAGCCAGCCACTTCAACATGGATGTACGGTCTGTGGCAGTGACTTTCCCTTGCGCATCGGCTTTCACAGTCATATCAGACAGCCACGAAATACA
>JAVGWX010000020.1:17296891-17481891 GCA_036924085.1 Ariolimax columbianus | reverse complement strand
CTTTATTTCAGCTTTCTCTTCCACCAACGTCCTATCATTTGATTGCCTCTCTGTTAGCTACCATTTTTCATCTTTCGGTACACAGTATCTCAAAAGCCTCAGAATATACTCAAATATACACACATAGACAAACAATTCATAATAATATATAATCATTTAAGAAAACTACTGATCCTGTAATTTGCCTTATTTTTTGACAATCCACAGAAAAACTACATTACAGTAATCCCAGCTGGAAGATTGCCCTCAAACTTGACCGACATCAATTTTTCCAACAACCCAATCACAACCATTGATGTCGCCGCCTTTGACGATTCTCGGGACACCTTGAAGTCTTTAACATTTTCAGAAGCCAATTTTACGAGGATTCCAGACGCGATTCTTCATTTACGAGTGCTTGGATCTTTTAACATATACAACACACGTATAGAAGATTGGAATTCGGACGTAATGAAAAGTATAGGCTCAACTGTGGATACCCTTTACTTACTGAACGTCGGCATGAAGGTCTGGCCTAACTGGATGCAGGACTTCCCTCACCTAAACGACTTACGCTTAGAGTCAAACTTTATCTCTTCCCTTCCAGACAACGCTCTTGAAATTCAAGCAAACAGTTTAACAATCCTTACTCTTAACAAAAACAATCTAACAGCTGTTCCTAAAACATTATCAAACCAGACAGCATTGATGTCTCTGGATCTGGGTAATAATAGAATCACGGATATAACATGGCTGCCACAGTCAACACAGCTGTCATATCTATATCTGATGGATAACCGGATCTCAGACGGTAAACATTTAAGTAACTTGTTGAGACCTGTGTCTAGCATTTTAATGAATTTAGAGCTATTCGGGAACCAGCTTACGGAGATTCCAGATTTGTCTTTTTTGAAACAAGTGGACTCTTTAGACTTATCACACAATAAAATGTCTTCTCCTTATTCTGGCAACATATCTACCGAAGTTACATCTCTGATTTTGGATTTCAATTCTTTTTTGACGATTCCACGTATCCTGTTTGATGTTCCTCAGGCTTACACGCTAGCACTATCCAACAATCTTGTAACCGCAATCCATGATTACGAAATCCCTATATGGATAGAGGAGATTGATCTTGGATATAATATGGTAAGGGAGCTAACAGACACAAGCTTCCCACGAGACTCACAACTTATTACCCTCGACCTCAAGTACAATCCGATTGTTCAAATCTCCGACCAGGCATTTATAAATCTGAAACTTCTGACAAACTTATCCTTAAAAAACTCAAGGCTGACTCGCCTGCCACTAGCTCTGTGTTCATTGGACATATTGAATTGGTTGGAAATTACCGGTAGCCCAAACCTTGTGTGTACGTGCCTGGAGAAGAGTCTTGGTCCTTGGGTACTCACCCGTCAACCAAATATAGTAGGCACCTGTGGCCAGACTACTATTTATGAATTTTTCTTAACGCTTAGCCCGGATTGTCCTAACTAAGAAAAGTTGTTAAATCTACAGGATTGTGTTTGTATTTATGTGTTGGCTAGTTAGTTCTCTTTCCACTTATGCCGTTAAGGAATGTAGGGAGAAATATATTACTTCAAGTTTTCCAGAAACTAAGTGTTTAACGATGTTGTCAAAATTCAAAACAATATATCTCTAACAATTACTGTTTATTTGTCATGTAATTTATTATGGACATGTTCTAGTCATATAATGCAAAATGTGATCTAGAATAAATACAGCACAGTGAAAGTAACCTAATCATCTTTTTGGGGTTTTTTAATTATATATAAATGGCAAATTATTGGTTGTTCTGAATACTAAATATTAAAATTTAACACACAAAATATCTTTTAAATAAAATTCAACACATCTAGTACACTATGTATAACTGACTAATATGAACATATGCTCCAAATATGCAAATCAACAATGAAATCGTAAATGAGTTATAATGTTTTACAAATAAAAGCTATTTGTAGTTTCGTAGAGCGCGTGGCCGAATGATTCCGAGACCTGCCTGCTGACAAGGTTGTTTTTCTATTGGGTGTGAAAAAATAAACATAGCCAGCACACGACGTGGCGACAGAGCAGTGACGAAGCGGTCTGTTTTCCTTAGCCTTCAAAACCCCTGGACTACCCCAGCAATGGGAAAAATGTAGTATGACAGTTTTTTAAAATAATTTTTATTACAATTAAACATATTTTTTATTATTTATTTAGCTTCGAGGCAGCCATATTAGAACCTAATTTGCAAACAATTGTAAAATGTCCTCACAAGTGGTAGATCGTGTCACTGACATCGAGGTTCTCTCGAGGGCTAACATGCCCAGCATCCATGCACTGCTAGATAAAACACGACTAGGATGGGCCGGACACCTCGTACTTATGTCAGACGAGCGGCTTGCAGTAACAAATGCTAGGAACATGGCAGAGCGAGAAAAATCCATAGAGGCAAACATCGCCCTCAAAGCCGCCACGGCGAAGTACAAACACACTCTCAAGCAAACAGCAAGAGAAAGCTGGAAAAAATAAAACGGAAAGTCTAAACCTGGACAAAGACGGGAACAAGCTATGGAAGCTAGTCAGAGCCATGAACGACGAAACCCCGTCAAATAAACAAATTACTATCAAGCAGGGCGAGAACTTGATCACAGGTAAGAAAGCCGCAAACGCCTTTGTCGATCACTATGCCAGAGCAAACCACATCGAGGTCCCTGCAGATAAGCATACAGACATTAGCGAAGAACTAAAGGGACACGAAAACATGAATACGGCTCCTGAAGAGCACATGATGGCCAAACTAACAATGCGCGAAATGGAAGAGGCTATGAGAACACTAAAGAAAAGGAAATCTCCCGGAAAAGACGGGATAACAAACGAAATGCTGATGGGGCTGGGCCAAACAGCGAAGTAGAAATTGCTATCGGTTCTGAACCAAAGCTGGAAAAGGGGAATTGTACCACAGGCATGGAAAGATGCAATACTGGTACCAGTACCAAAAACAGGAAAGGACAAAACAGATCCAAATGGATACAGGCCCATAAGCCTACTGAGCTGTGTCGGCAAGCTGATGGAACGGATGATAAACACCAGACTGATGTGGCATCTGGAAGAAAAACGAATACTAATTCCACAGCAAGCCGGCTTTAGACAGCACAGATCCACTGAGGACCAGGTCATCCTCATAGCCCAGGAGATAGAAGATGCCTACCAGGCACAGAAACACACAGTAGCTGTTTGGGTGGATCTGGAAAAGGCATTTGACAAAGTCTGGAAAGATAGACTTAGAGTCAAGCTAAGAAGAAGTGATGTCTGTGGGAAGATGTACAAGTGGATCAACCACTACCTCAAACAAAGAACGGCCAGAGTCCAAGTACAAGGGCAGATGAGCAAAAAGGTGACACTCGAGCAGGGAGTACCCCAAGGGGGAGTATTGTCATCCACACTCTTCCTGGTATATATAAACGATATTACAGAGAATATACCAAGAAGAGTCCATAGCTCAATGTTTGCAGACGATCTGGCTATGTGGACCTCTGAACAGAATCTCACCATAGCAAGAAATCGGATGCAGACGGCCCTAACATCGCTAGAAGAGTGGGCGAACTCATGGCTGGTCAAAATAAACGAGGAGAAAACAACATGCACAATATTCTCGCTTTCATTAAAACCCAAAAGTACCAAATTAAGCCTAAATGGCAAAATCCTGCAGCCAAACGACAACCCAACCTATCTGGGAGTCACATTTGATCGGCGCATGACATGGAAAAGTCAGATTGAGAGAAACCGAATGAAAGCCAGAGAAAGAATGGCAATCATGAGGAAACTTGCTGGCACAAGCTGGGGAGCAGACGAAGGCATACTAAAGAAACTGTATACTGGAAGAGTGAAACCAGTTCTCGAGTATGGCATTGTGGCATGGACAACATCAGCGAAGGCGAACTTCGATAAAGTTAACAAACTTCAAAACCAAGCCATGAGAATTATAACAGGTGGCATGAAGTCAACGCCAATTGTAGAACTTACAAAACTGCAATCCATGACCGATAGAAGAGGCTGCAGAGCCCAGCTGCAGTCAGAGAAACTCCGAAGACTGACCGACCACCCAATGCACCAGAGACTAAACAATATGGGAAATGGGAAACTAAAGCTGAGAAACTTTGCAGAAATAGCCAAAGCAAAGATGCACGAAGATCCCATAAACGCACTAACAACACCAAAACCCATCACTACTGTACGAAAACCTACCTGGAGGCAGGATGTATTTCCAGAGGTGGTAGAAAATATACCAGGTATTGCAAACAAAAACTGCCAGACTGAAAAAGAAAGGAGAGATACTACCCTAAGCTTCATAACGAAAAGCTACCCAAGCATGGACTGGACCCATGCATACACCGACGGTTCTGTAACAAACACTACACAGAACGGAGGGGCAGGAGCACTCCTGAACCTACCAAATGGCAGAAAAATAACACTGTCATTCGCTACTGGTAAGTACACAAGCAATTTCAGAGCGGAGGCAGAGGCACTGAGGGCGGCAGTGCAAGAAATGGTGACACACAGTGAAAATGAGAGCCATATAGTCCTGCTGACAGATGCTCTCGCCGTAGTCACAGCGCTAAAAAGCCAGAAAAACACTAAGCTTAATGACTTAAGAGCAGCACTCTGCAAACTGTGCCAGCAGTCCGCACCAAAAAGGGTAGTGGTACAGTGGGTTCCGTCACACTGCAACATCCAAGGCAACGAGGATGTAGACAGACTGGCAAAAGAAGGTGCAAGACTACCACAAACAGATACCAGTATGACGTACGAAGAGTCAAAACGGCTTATCAAAGCTAGATACATGACCAAATGGGAAACCGAACATACTGGTTACACCAAAAACGATGCCTATTACCAGTTGAACCGAAGAGAGCAGGTCGTTGTCTTCAGACTTCGCACTGGCCACAACAGACTGAGGTACCACCTATTCAACAAATTGAAGATAGGGTGTACCGACGAATGCCCGTGCGGTATTGGTAAAATGACCGCTGAACATCTGCTGCAGAACTGCCCGACATACGAGGATCAGAGAGAGCAGATGTGGCCACTACCAGTGGAACTGCAAGACACGCTCTATGGCAGTGGCGACAGCCTCAGGATGACCGCCGCTTTTTTCGAAAAAATAATGGTTACTGTCTGACTGCGTACGCAGAAGAAGAAGAAGAAAGACGAGCGGCTCCCAAAGAAGCTTCTCTACGGCGAGCTGAGAGAGGGATGGCGCGAGAGAGGGCGCCCAAAGAAACGTTTTAAAGACGGTCTGAAGGACTCACTAAAAAGTTGCCAGATAGACACCGACACCTGGGAATGTCTTGCGCAAAACAGATCTGACTGGAGAAGCGCAGTCAAATCGGGTGTAGCTGCCGGTGAAGACGACCGTGTTGTGAAAGCCCAGAGCAGACGCGAGACGCGGAAATTAAAAGCAGAAGGAACACCACCCCCTTCTACAAACCTCGTGTGCCCGATATGTAGCAGATGTTTTCGTGCTCGCATTGGCCTGTTCAGCCACATGCGCTCCCACACCCAACAGGGAAATCTGTGACAAGGATGGTGTCGGCGGTCCTCATCGACAACGATGGACAGCTATTATTATTATTATTATTATAGTTAAAATTAATCTTAATCCAGATTATCAATGTTACGGTTCTATAGGGGTTTTCTATCTTAAGTCGTTAGTCCTACGAAAGGTGTACAGCGACGGTCAATATGAGCCCGTGGCGCTGCACAATCACTCTAATGTCAAATGTCCAACTGTCTCGCGGCCACCCCCTTACTCTGGAGCCAAATCTACTGGCGCTGTAAGCCATTATTTGAAGTTGAGAAGGTGCAATATAATGCGATTATTGATTCTTGATTCTAGCAACCAATATCATCACACAGAAGACATTCCAATACGTGCTCTATTCTCCGTTCAATCATCGAATACGTGCTCTATTCTCCGTTCAATCATCCAATAAGTGCTCTATTCTCCGTTCATTCATCCAATACGTGCTCTATTCTCCGTTCAATCATCCCGCCAAGCCTATACATACTCAGTTCCCATTAGGTGTTGATGTTGTGTTCTTCGGAGATGCCCAAACTAATGTATGCTATGCCTGGACATGTTGTCTGTGCCTGGAGATGTGAGTTGTACCTGGACATGTGGGCTGTGCCTGGATATGTGGGCTGTACCTGGACATGTATGATGTGCCTGGACATGTGGGATGTGCCTGGACATATGGACTGTACTTGGGCATGTATTATGTGCCTGGGCATGTGGGCTGTGCTTGGGCATGGATGATGTGCCTGGACATGTGGGCTGTGCCTGGACATGTGGGCTGTGTCTGGACATGTATGATGTGCCACGACATGTATGATGTACCTGGGCATGTGGGCTGTACCTGGACAGGTGGGCTGTAATGGACATGTATGATGTGCCTGGACATGTATGATGTGCCTGGACATGGGGGCTGTGCCTGGACATGTGGGCTGTAAGTGGACATGAATGATGTGCCTGGGCATGTGGGCTGTGCCTGGATATGTATGATGTGCCTGGACATGTGGGCTGTGCCTGGACATGTATGATGTGCTGTGCCTGGACAGGTGGGCTGAGCCTTGACATGTATGATGTGCCTGGACATGTTGGTGGTGCCTGGACATGTATGATGTGCCTGGACATTTTTGGTGTGCCTGAATACGTCGGCTGTGCCTGGGCATGTATGCTGTGCAAGAACGTAATCTCAATCATAATTCAAATGTCGACTCGCATTATGTCTTTAATTTTAACACAAACGACCTATCTGAAACACTTCATTTGATACGTCGAAATCTTGCTCGCACGTGCGATGAACATGATATATTGTTTACCAGCTGTTGGTTTGTTGGCAAACTAATTATCGAGTTCGTAAACAGATGTTACAACTGATAAGTCACCACATGTGCTTTCTGACACCTAATCTCCATTTTGATGCCGATAGGTCCGTCTGTCAAAAAAATACTGCCCAAATGCATGAACGCAATGGTCTGTTAACATTCAGCATCATTTATACCTGTGTTGTGTGACCCAGGTGCTCTACTGTTTTTCATAGTTTCTGATTTTTTCACCCACCTTGAACAATTCTTGTCTTCAAATATATTGTTTTGCTTCTCGTAAATAAAACAACTGTCTTCCTTAATGGGATATATTTATCCTAGAGATATGTTTATGATAGTATGTGTGGTGGTATATTAGTGTTATCTCACCTATCTAAAACTGGTTTCAATTGACGATTTGATAAATTGTGTTCATGAACAGGACCCCCATAACTGATCCTGATATGTCTCAAACACTATTAAGCTTAGTATACGTTATACAAGTGTAGCTGAAGTTAATTTATTGCCTTTCGTTTTGGCAAACGCATAAAAAACTTACTATAATCCTTGTAGTCAATCAGGCAATGGTGTTTAATGCCAGGTAGTCAAAAACTGCTTGAATTAGTGTCAATGCATTGCCCTGGAACATTTGGGGTCGCTGAAGTCAAGATTCACGTCACTCGTCTCTCAAAGCTACCAACGTAAGGGTTGATCGAATCCCGCATATTTCAAGCAATCATTGGTCTTCCTGGAGGCTAGATTAGAGTGCCTGCATCCTGCATAATAAGCTATCTCTAGTAATGTCGACTGATTGTCTTACCACTGGTTCAAGGTAACCATATCTCTCTCTCTTCCCTTTAGGATTCCATGTAAGACCATGCCTGGCTATGTTTAACTTTGCCTTCCGCAGCCTATACCCTGTCTAGCCATATTTGCTTCGTATAATTTATTGTTCCATTTGATGTTTTTGACTCCTTTCCCATACGACTTTATTTCTGACCATATCCTGCCACCTTGAGCCCACTACCTTTTCTAGTAACTCCGACATACACAAGAGGATTGGTCTAGCGGCTTCGGCGATGAATGATCTCTGTCGTGTGTGGGAGAACAGTAGACTCTCCATGGGCACTAAACTGCGCATCTACCAGTCGTACGTGATCCCGGTCCTCGTGTAAAGCTCTGAGACCTGGACCCTGCAAAAAAGCGACACCTCGAGACTTGAGGTTTTCCATATGCGAAATCAGCGACACATCTTTGGTATTAGTTTGTACGATTTTGTTCGGAATGTAGACGTTTCTGCACAGACGTCTCTTCCCTCTCCTCCCCCCGACCCCCATGTCTCGGTTATTCTGGAACGTCGCCGCATTTCCCTGTTCGGTCATGTTGTCCGACTGGACAAGGAGGTCCCAGCTCACCAGATTATTCAAAAGACAGTCAGGGTACGGCGTGGCCTAGTGGTTAAGTGGCACGGCTCACAACCGATAGGTGCTGGGTTCGATCCCCATCACAGCACCGGCCGTTACCCCGGAGAAGAAAACTCTTAGAAAATGCAGGAGGAAGCAGACCCTTACATAAAATGTATGCTGAAGTCGGATGCACTGGTCCGACAGCCGCAAAATAAAGACCACAGTGCAACGTACACCGCCTTGGGGATTACAGAAATAAGGCGAACGCAAAAAAAAAAAAAAATAGAAAGACAATCAACAGTGCAAACGGCCTTCACCCTGCTGGCTGGAAGCGCCGGATAGGTCGTCCATGAAACACGTGCCTTAGAGGAGGCCTGGCAGCACGCAGTTGCAACTTGACATAGTGGTGTTCATCCGACGCAACTGGCCCCAGACGCCTAAGCGAACATTATTATTATTATTATTATTATCCTTTCTATGCATCTGTTAACGAAGAAGTAGAGTCTTTGTGGTATGTTTGATACATAATTCTTAGTCGACTTGTACTTCTACATGAGCATATGTCCCTGTGTAGATCCCAGCTTTGGTATGGGATGGATGTAGCCAGGAGACGGGTTTTCTGCTTAACGGGCTAGGCCTAATACTCCGCAGCGTTGGGATACGTGCTCAAGGAGGGTGGTTAACCGATGTGCGAGTCCATCTTAAAAGCCGCTAGACTAAAACACTAGAGCAAAGTAGACCCACATCCTGTTAAGCGACATCTATGCTGCTCTAAACAAGCCACCTAACAATGGCTGGTGGTATGCCATGTCACACAGTTAGTAGCTTCTTACGACATGCTCTCTTTGAGGCAGTGATGCTATTCTTGTCCTTGTCATAAATACATACCCCGGAAGAACACATATTGCACGATATAACAATTCTAAAACAAAAGATAGATGGACAATTTTGTTAATGCAGCAAATGCAGGAAAGATACAACAGAGTTATTATAGGACAGTTATTTATTACTGTAAATAATGAAAATAGCATCAGGACGCAACATGAAGACAATGCAGATTGCCCTATATATGGCCATTCAAATTTGAAATTGAATTTATAAGGTTTAAAATAAAAATATAAGTTATTACGGTTTTAATTTCCATTTTGGTGATTGCGTGGAGACGTGTAAAGGTCTGATAAGTAAAAGCAACTTTCTCCATGGTTTACAAAACAAATATACATCCATGAATTCTGATGAAGAACACTTAAAGAACACTTAACTTAACTTTGTTATACTGTTATTCCATTTGACACTATTCACTGGCTGATCACTGGACCAAGAAAGCAATATCAAGACAGGCAGGATAGCAACCTTAATGAACAGTTTTAACAAAACAAATTCGTGGGAAAGAAGACCAACGTCTGGTCAAACACAATATACTGATTAGACATGTTAGTCGGGGTCAGGACAACATACTGGTCCAGACCCTCACCTCGGAAACGAGCTGTTTTCATGGCAGCCTGGATAACGAGAAATAAGATCGACTTGATCCACGTAATAGTGAGTGACACTTAGATGACGCTAAGCATTGCACAACCTCTTGGAAGACCTCGATTTACCTTCATTAGTCCGCTCGGGATGTGAGCAAAGCTACTGCAACCTGCCACTTACCGTATTTTCCAGGGCGCAAAAGAGTAACCTACTCATTGTGGGCATTCGCAAACAACAATAACAACCAAGTCTGTGTCCTCATCTGCTTTGTTAATGGCAGTTAAACATGGTCTACCTACACGTACCAGAGCAGAAGGATAAATAGCTATCACATTAAGTGCATGAGCAGAATTTTATGAGTTTGGTGGCAGGACAATATCACCAACGCAGAGGTGTTAGAGAGAACATGTACTATCGTGTTCTTTTCTATGATTAGCCTTCGTAATACTCGATGGCTGGGACACATTCGGAGAATACAGGATGACATACTATCAAAGGATATTTTCTATAGCAGTTGGGGTAACGCTCTCGGGACTGACCATAACTCCGGTGGGAGGACGTGTACAAGTGGGATACGCATTTTGGGGTTTTTGTTTTTGTTATTGCGTTCGCGTTATTTCTCTAATCATCAAGGCGGAGCGCGTTATACTGTGGTTTTTCTTTTGCACCTGTCGGCCAGTGCATCCGTCTCCAGCATGCATTTTTATGTACGAGTCTGCTTCCTCCTGCATTTTCTAAGAGTTTGCTTCCCCGGGTTAAAGAGTTCCCCTGTGTTGGGGATCGAACACAGCACCTCATGTTGTGAGTCGTGTCACATTACAACTAGCCCACGCCGTCTCACTGAGATATGAATGAGGCGTGCATCAAGTTGTAATCCTGGACACATGACGCATGGATCGTGTTTCTTACAAGGACAGTAACAAACATGAGACACATACAGAAGAAATACTGTTTGCTGACAGGCGAAGGACACGGCTTAAAAAGACGCGTCTCTGTTCGAACTGGTTTCTGTTTCTAAGAATCGCTGTCACGATACTCCGTGAATACCTTTAGTTGCTCAGTCTCTCTTTACAAATTGTGAAGTGTCTGGATTCGATGGTCCATGTAGGTAGATGGTTGTACACACTTCTGCTCTGTCCTCTCACGTGCCACGTGAATATATGAAAAAGGTCGTTGTTGTACGAAGTGGGGCATGCACGTCAATAACCTACAATTTGTGAATGGAGATGGAAACAGTGACCTCAGCGTTAAGATGGCTATCTGAAACACATTTAACAATGACAGTTATCGTGGCTGACGCGCACGCCCTACTTCAGAAGGGACAGACATGGATGGCTGAGGTACGAGTGCATAGTAGCTTCCGCTCGAACCTCGTTTGGTGTCGAGATTTTGCAGTCTGTAGATTACTGATTCATCTTTTGTCGTGTTCTCATCCAACAAATGGTCGTTGATTGAATTCAAAATGTCACACATATTCATCAGTAATGTGCTTATAATGGTAGCTTGTGTCGCCAAGATGTATCTTTCGTTGCCCTGAACTCCAGCGGGACCAGGACATTAGATCCATGTCAATCCTTGGAGGTTTGAGGTCTGAACGGCTGCTATCAACTCATACCTTAGCTGAGAAACCCCAGTCTGATGCCTCGCTGCGCAACACTGATCATATTCGTTCTCGCCATTGACTGGAGTTACATCCTTTTTTCAAAGCACAACTTACTATCGTCTGATAAGATGGAAATAACCAATGTAAGAGCCAATGTACCTATCTACAATCAGTAGGTTAAATTACTCACGAATCGATTTGTTGAATTACTGTATTTTATTCCAATAAAGGAATGCCTTTGTGTTGCTAGTGACATATTTTGCAACTACCGGTATTTGAACACAATGCCTTTGAGGATGATGGATACGAACATGTTCACGACCAGCTTATATCTAGACGTAAGTTCACCTATATTTACTGTATTGTATAATGGTATTTCGACAACTTGATCCTTTGAACCTAGACGTTAGGTGACCTGTTGCTTGCTGTATTATGTAATGGCAGTTCTATAACATGAACCTAGTCGTTAGTTCATCTTTGTTTACTGTATTATGTAATGGTAGTTCCTTAACATGAACCTAGTCGTTCGTTCATCTTTGTTTACTGTATTATGTAATGTCAGTTTTATAACATGAACCTAGTTGTTAGTTCAACTTGCTGACTGTATTATGTAATGGCGGTTCCATAACATGAATCTAGTCGTTAGTTCATCTTTGCTTTACTGTATTATGTAATGTTAGTTCCACAACTTGCACATATGAGTGTAAACGTTAGCTAACATGTTATTAGTGTATCAGATTATTATAGTGTCACGACTAAAATTTGGTCTGCAGCTCACTTAGCTTATATATAAATATGAGTCCTACATAGAGCTTAAATGATATCAGTATTTAAATGCTGCACTTAATATTGACTACTTTCCACAGGGTAACTCGATCCCCACTATACTTGTCAGGAGTCTACCTGGAAACTTGACGCTGCTGTCGCTATTAGGCAATCCAATAGAACTGATTGAAGATGGCGCATTCGACGAGTCGATCGCCACATTGAAATCAGTCCAATTCAGTGGTGCTCGGTTCACACAAATCCCTCAAGCTGTGTTTGAATTGAAGAGTCTTACAGACTTCAGTCTTTCATATTCAAATATTCTTGTTTGGAACGAGGACGCTATGAGGAGGCTTGGCGCTAACATGCAGACGTTTAATCTCGACGTAGTCGGCTTAACCCAATGGCCTGACTGGATTCGATCCTTCTCACATTTGACAGAGTTAAGTATATCGGGTAGTTCGATCTCCTCCATACCGGACGATACTTTAGACCTGGTCACCAATACTTTAACTGGCCTAGGTCTTTACAATAACAGCTTGACCATTGTCCCTAAGGCATTATCAAATCTGACCGTTCTAAGAACTTTATCGCTGGAACAGAACAGAATCACGGATCCAACATGGCTCCCACAATTAAGTAATGTATCGACTTTGTCTTTGAATAATAACAAATTATCAGATGCCAACAAATTGAGCATTGCATTGCGTGCCTATGCTGGTAGCCTGTTCAGTTTTGATATAAACTATAACTATCTCACCTCCATCCCAGAGTTATCTTATCTCAAGCTGGTTAAAAGTTTGGATTACACAAACAACCACATATCGGATCCGAACTCTGGATCTGTCCCTGACGATCTAGCAGAACTGAGTCTGGGAAATAATTACCTTCCCTATATCCCACGTGTTGTGAAAAACTTGCCACAGGCGCAGAGAATGGAACTTAGCTCAAACCGCGTGACAAGCATACAAGGAAGTGATTTCTCTCTCTTTGCTACAGATGTTGATTTAAGTGATAATTATTTAACAGCACTAACACAAACAAGTTTCCCTTCGAATTCAAGCATAATATCTGTAACGTTAAACAACAACCCTATTTCTGCTATTTCTATTGATGCTTTCGTCAATCTTAATGGTTTTACAGAGCTCTACATGAAACGTTCTAAACTAACTCGTGTACCACTGGCTATTCTATCCCTCCCCCACCTGATGGTGATAGACATGAGTTCTACTCCTAGCCTAGTCTGCACGTGCATGGAGAAGAGCCTAGAAGACAAGATCAAGTTGATGATGCAAGACGATGTTGATGGTGAATGTGGCCATACGAGCATTTCTATTTTCTTCACGCAATTGAGTCAAGACTGTCCTCCCTTGACACGAGCTCTACAGTTCCAAACGTAGTTAGTTATATGCAGACACAGCCTCATAATTATAATTCAAACTGTATCAAGCATTAGTTACACCATGATTGGAACACTGTGTACAGGTGTGGAGTCCTTATCGTAGAGGGGATATTAAAATGATGGAAAGTCTACAAAGGAAAGCAACAAAGCTTACAGTGGGATTCTAGAATTACAGTTATGGGGAAAGGCTCAGAAAAAACCGGCCTACAGTGTCAAGAAAAAGAGAATATTTCGTGATGATTTAGTACATATTTATAAGCTAATCAACGTAAAGGATAAATTCGACGATAACACATGTTTCTTCAAAGTCTGTGTGATGTATTTATTTATTGGACGTCCCTAAATTTTGCATTCTAGTACTTTCACTAGTTCGTCTCCATGTCTCATGTTGAGACCAAGCCAATAATATATATCATTCTGTACACTCGCCATTGCACGTCTATGCGACACTAAATCTTTATGTTCAATGTGCACCAGTTGTACTAAATCAATGTAGTCTTTACTTGATTCAGAAGTTTAATATCTGTTCAGATTATACCGGCTAGTCTACATCTATCCTCTTCTATTGGGGACGATGCAAAATGTGTATATAATCATATATTTGTCTTGCTTACAAAACTCTACTAATCGTTGTTTCTTTTCATGTATTTTTCCAAGCCCCAATGTCCCTACAATCTTCTCAAACTGTAGCTTCCCAGTCTCCAATAATAATAACAATCTCTGCTGCTTTAGCTGATTTAAATAGTTCTTCTATAAGTGTGTAAACTTCTGTTACCACTTCAGCAGTACTCTTTTTTTGCGGGCATTAGCTTGTCTAATACAAAGTATTACATCTGAGATCGGTGTCAATGATGTGTTTATTGTGAGAAGTAAAATGGACCTTAGTTTGTTGAATCATTGATTATCGTTTGTGTGTGTTCTTTTGGCAAATTGCGTTTCAACTCTTCAAGTGTTCCAACTACGAACAAATGGTTGGTTAGCCCAGTCCACCTTCATTTGCCAGATAAGCGTCACTGCATGTCTTATCTCTTAAGGTCACAAAATGCCGATCACAGTGTAGACATGTGACAAGTAAGTTTAGGTGACGAGAAATTAAAGACATGTGAAGAGTAGCAGTTGCAGCTTTCTCTTAATATAAAAACATAAATTAAAAAGTATATCTTATCTCTGTGTATTCTTACTCTCAAACTATAGATATACATTTTTACAATAGCAAATGAACACATAATAATATAGTCATACGGGTTTCAGCAACGCGAAAAAAAACACACAAACGCAAACTAGTATTGAGTTTAATTCTTGTGTAGCCAATATGTCACGTAGCGAAAGCGTACCAATGTATATGGCTCAATACATGAAGCGGCACACAAGATATATATATATATTGGTATTAAAATTTGTTTGTAACCATTTGTTTCACCCGAGCAAGTTTATAATCCTATAAAGGGGAGAAAACAAATTTTAAAAATGTAAAACTTGATTTAGATTGAGTTTAATTAAAATGTTTTAATGTGTATGGTCAGATACCGCACCGAGACAAACAAAACCTACGTTACGACCAATATGCTTTAATCAGGGACAACAAATAACAACAATATTGAACTAACAAATCAACATATAAGGATAACATCTATAAAGCACTTCCTGAAGCCAAGATGGACGCCAGGAAAGCGTCAGTGTCAAGGTAAACGCAGTGTAACAACAAACATGGTCCCGGACGATGTGAGGAACATTATAATCCCCGTCATGAAGCGTGTGGGCTAGTCGACAATGTGATGTCTTATTAGAATGTGAATACAGTGTTCCAGGGTTTCGAATTCACGGAAAGTGAGAAAACGAAATCGGGGATGTGGTTTGTGCCTCGTACGGCAGCTCCTACAGTGGACCCAGCTGTAAATGGGTATATGGCGTATGGGCTAGGGAAGGTAGCAACAGCATAAAAGGAAACTGGCCAACCAACCTCACATAGAATGTGGCTTAGTACATGAAGCGTTAACTTAATACCTGACGGTAATTGTTGCCATGGAACCGACCTTGACCTTTTACACCTAAATTGCGATCTTGTTGACACGTGATGCTTTGTATTACAGCAAGGATTACACAGATCTACCTTCTTCAGTACGACATGAGATCTTTCTTACCTTCCTTGTTATTCGTTTTGATAATGACGTTGAGACGTTGTATCGTAGTATTCACCAAGGCTGCGATATGTGCGCTCTTCGACCCGACACATCCGATTTCAGTTGGCTTTTTCTATTCCGAGTTTGTCGTCCCTATGATATCCCTATTCTCTTAGTCCGAAAACACCAGTGCCCCCTGTTCTGTTTCTAGTGCAGCTTGTTCTGTTTCTAGCGCAGCATGTTCTATTTCTAGTGCAGCATGTACTGTTTCTAGTGCAGCCTGTTCTGTTTCTAGTGCAGCCTGTTCTGTTTCTAGCACATCCTGTTTTGTTTCTAGTGCAGCATGTTCTATTTTTAGTGCCGCCTTTTCTGTTTCTAGTGCAGCATGTTCTATTTCTAGTGCCACCTGTTCTGTTTCTAGTGCATTCTGTTTTGTTTCAAATGCAGCCTGTTCTGTTTCCAGTGCAGCCTGTTATGCTTCTAGTGCAGTCTGTTCTGTTTCTAGTGCAGCATGTTCTGTTTCTAGTGCAGCATGTTCTGTTTCAAGTTCAGCATGTTCTGTTTCTAGTGAAGTGCAGACTCTTCTGTTTCTAGTGCAGTGAAGACTATTCTGTTTCTAGTGCAGCCTGTTCTATTTCTAGTGCCGTCTGTTCGGTTTTTAGTGCATCGTGTTCATTTTCTAGTGCCGCCTGTTCTGTTTCTAATGCCACCTGTTCTGTTTCTAGTGATACCTGTTCTGTATCTCGTGCAGCCTGTTCTGTTTCTACTGCAGCTTGTTATGTTTGAAGTGTAGCCTTTTCTGTTTCAAGTACTCCAGTTCTGTTTCTAGTGGAGCCTGCTCTATTTCTAGTGATGCCTGTTCTGTTTCAAGTGCTCCAGTTCATTTTAAAGTGCAGCCTGTTCTGTTTCTAGTGCAGTGCTGACTCTTCTGTTTCTAGTGTTGCATGTTCTGTTTCTAGTGCAGGCTGTTCTATTTCTAGTGCAGGCTGTTCTGTTTCTAGTGCAGCATGTTCTGTTTCTAGTGCAGAATGTTCATTTTCTAGTGCAGCCTGTTCTGTTTCTAGTGCAGCATGTTCTGTTTCTTGTGCAGCATGTTTAATTTCTAGTGCAGCCTGTTTATTTTCTAGTGCAGCATGTTCTAAACGGCAAATACCTGCAGCAAAACGACAACCCAAACTACCTGGGAGTCACATTTGATCGGCGCATAACATGGAAAAGTCAGATCAAGAGAAACCGAATGAGAGTCAGAGAAAGAATAGCAATCATTAGGAAACTTGCTGGCACAAGCTGGGGAGCAGACGAAAGTATACTAAAGAAACTGTACAATGGACGAGTGAGACCAGTTCTCGAGTATGGTATTGCGGCATGGACAACAGCAGCAAAGTCGAACTTCGATAAAATTAGCAAACTCCAAAACCATGCCATAAGAGTTATAACAGGAGCATGAAGACAACGCCAATTGTAGAACTTGAAAAGATTACAAGACTGCAATCCATCACCGATAGCAGAGACTGCAGAGCGAAGCAGCAAGTAGAGAAACCCAGAAGACTGACTGACCATCCAATGCACAAGAGACTAAACAATTTCGGAAATGGTAAACTAAAGCGGAGAAACTTTGCAGAAATAGCCAAAGCAAAGATGCACGAAGACCCAATGAACGCACTAACAACACCAAATCCCATCCCTACTGTACGAAAAACTACCTGGAAGCAGCATATATTTCTAGAGGTAGTAGAAAATATACCAGGTATTGGAAACAAAAACTGCCAAACTGAAAAAGAAAGAAGAGATTCAACCCTGAGTTACATAACGGAAAACTACCCAAGCATGGACTGGAGCCATGCATACACCGACGGTTCTGTAACAAATACAACACAGAACGGAGGGGCAGGAGCATTTCTGAACCTACCAAATGGCAGAAAAATAACACTGTCATTCGCTACTGGAAAATACACAAGCAATTTCAGAGCGGAGGCAGAGGCACTGAGGGCGGCAGTGGAAGAAATGGTGACAGGTAAAAGGAATGAATGCCATTTAGTCCTGCTTACAGATGGTCTGGCCGTAGTCACAGCGCTAAAAAGCCAGAAAAATACTGAACTTAATGATTTAAGAGCAGTACTCTGTCAACTATGCCAGCAGTCCGCACCAAAAAGGGTAGTTGTGCAGTGGGTTCCATCTCACTGCAACATCCAAGGCAACAAGGAGGCAGACAGACTGGCAAAAGAAGATGCAAAGCTACCACAACCAGATACTAGTATGACATACGAAGAGTCAAAACGGCTTATCAGAGCAAGATACATGACCAAATGGGAAACCGAACATACTGGCTACACAAAAAACGATGCCTATTACCAGTTGAACAGAAGAGAGCAGGTCATGGTCTTCAGACTTCGCATTGGCCACAATAGACTGAGGTACCACCTATTCAACAAATTGAAGATAGGTGGCACTGACGAATGCCCGTGTGGTACCGGGAAAACGACCACTGAGCATTTGCTGCAAAACTGCTCGACATACGAGGATCAAAGAGAGCAGATGTGGTCATCACCAGTGGCAACACTAGACAAGCACTATGGCAGTGTCGACAGCCTCATGATGACCGCTGCTTTTTTCGAAAAAATAATGGTTACTGTCTGACTGCGTACGATGAAGATACTCAGTTCCAATTAGGTGTTGATGTTGTGTTCTTCGGAGATGCTCAAACTAATGTATGGTATGCCTGGACATGTGGTCTGGGCCTGGACATGTGGTCTGTGCCTGGACGTGTGGGCTATTCTTGGACATGTGGTCTGTGCCTGGACATGTGGGCTGTATCTGGACATGTATGATGTGCCTAAACATGTGGTCTGTGCCTGGACATGTGGGATGTACCTGGACATGTATGATGAGCCTGGACATGTGGGCTGTGCCTGGACATGTATGATGTGCCTGGACATGTATGCTGTACATTAACATGTGGACTGTACCTGGGCATATATGATGTGCCTGGATGTGTGGGCTGTCCTGGACATGTATGATGTGCCTGGACATGTGGGCTGTGCCTGGACATGTATGCTGTATCTGAACATGTGGTCTGTACCTGGACATGTATGATGTGCCTGGAAATATGGGCTGTACGTGGATATGTATGATGTGCCTGGACATGTGGGATGTGTCTGGACATGTATGATGTGCCTGGACATGTGGCTGTGTCTCGACATGTGGGCTGTACCTGGACATGTATGATGCGCCTGTACATGTGGGCTGTACCTGGACATGTATGATGTGCCTGGACATGTGGGATGTGCCTGGACATGTATGATGTACCTGGACATGCGGGCTGTGCCTGGGCATGTGGGTTGTACCTGGACATGCGGGCTGTCCCTGGACAGGTATGATGTGCCAGGACATGTGGGCTGTGCCTGGACATGTATGATGTGCATGGACATATGAGCTGTGCCTGGACATGTGGGCTGTACCTGAACATGTATGATGTGCCTGGACATTTATGGTGTGCCTGAACACGTAGGCTGTGCCTGGGCATGTATGATGTGCTAGAACGTGATCTCAATCATATTTCAAATGTCTTTCCGCATTATGTCTTTAATGTTAACACATACGACCTATCTGAAACACTTCATTTCATGCAAGGAAATTCTGCTCGCATGCGCCATGAACATGATATATTGTTTATCAGCTGATGCTTTGTTGCCAAAATAATTATCGGGTCAACACAGATGCTTTCTGACACCTAGTCTCGATTTTGCTGCCGATCGGTCCGTCTGTCTAAAAAATACTGCCCAAATGCAAGAACGCAAGGGTCTGTTAAAATTCAACATCATTTATACCTGTGTTGTGTGACCCAAGGGTTCTACTGTTCTTCATAGTTTCTGCTTTATTCACGCACCTTGAAAAATTCTTGTCTTTAAATATATTGTTTTGCTTATCGTAAATAAAACAATTGTCTCCGTAATGGGATATATATATTATCCTATAGATATGTTTATGACAGTATGTGTCGTGGTATATTAGTGTGATATCTCACCTATATAAAACGAGTTATATAACTGGTTTCAATTGAAGATTTGATTAATTGTGTTCACGAACAAGACCCACATAACTGATCCTGCTATCTCAAACAATATTGATATTAATTTACTTTATACAAATGTAGCTGAAGTTAGTATATTGGCTTTCGTTTTGGCAAACGCATAAGAAACTTACTTGAATCCTTGTAGTCAATCAGGCAATGGTGTTTAATGCCAGGTAGTCAAAAACTGCTTGAATTAGTGTCAATGCATTGCCCTGGAGTACCATTTGGGGTCGCTGAAGTTAAGAGTCAGGTCACTTGTCTCTCAAAGCTACCAACGTAAGAGTTGATCGAATTCCGTATATTTCAAGCGATCATTGGTCTTCCTGGGAACTAGACCAGAGTGCCTGCATCCTACATAATGATCTATCTCTAGTAATGTGGACTGATTGTCTTACCACTGGTTCAAGGTATACATATCTCTCTCTCTTCCCTTTAGGATTCCATGTAAGACCATGACTGGCTATGTTGAACTTTGCCTTCCGCAGCCTATACCCTTTCCGGCCCCATTTGTTTCTCTTAATTTATTGTTCCATTTGATGTTTTTGACGCCTTTCCCATTCGACTTTATTTCTGACCATATCCTGCCACCTTGAGCCCACTACCTTTTCTAGTAACTTCGACATACACAAGAGGATTCGTCTAGCGGCTTCGGCGATGAACGATCTTCGCCGTGTGTGGAAGAACAGAAGGCTCTCCATGGGCACTAAACTGCGCATCTACAAGTCGTACGTGATCCCGGTCCTCGTGTGTGGCCCCGAGACCTGGACCCTGCAAAAAAAGGACACCTCGAGACTTGAGGCCTTTCATATGCGAAATCAACGACACATCCTTGGTATTCGTTGGTACGATTTTGTCTGGAATATAGACGTTTCTGCAAAGACACCCCCCTCCCCCTCCCTGTCTCGGCTATTCTGGAACGTCGCCGCACTTCCCTGTTCGGTCATGTTGTCCAACTGGACAGGGAGGTCCCAACTCACCAGATTCTTCAAAAGACAGTCAACAGTGCAAAAGGCCCCCACCCTGCTGGCTGGAAGCGCGGAGAGGTCGTCCCCGAAGCACGTGGCTTCAACAGGTAGCAGTTTGCCCATTTGCCTTAGAGGAGGAATGGCAGCACGCAGTTACAACTGGACATGGTGGTGTTCATCAGACGCAACGGGCCTCAGACGCCTAAGCGAACATTATAATTATTCTTTATAGACATCTGTTTTCGAAAGAGTAGATTATTTGTTGTAAGTTTGATACATAGTTTGTAGCCCTTAGTCGACTTGTACTTCTACATGAGCATATGTCCCTGTGCAGATCCCAGCTTTGGTATGGGATGGATGTAGCCAGGAGAAGGGTTTTCTGCTTAACGGGCTAGGCCTAATACTCCGCTGAGTTGGGATACGTGCTCAAGGAGGGTGGTTAACCGATGTGCGAGTCCATCTTAAAAGACGCTAGACTAGAACACTAGAGCAAAGTAGACCCGCATCCTGTTAGGTGACATATATGCTGCTCTAAACAAGCCACCTAACTATGGCTGGTGGTATGCCATGTCACACAGTTAGTAGCTTCTTACGACATGCTCTCTTTGAGGCAGTGATGCTATTCTTGTCCTTGTCATAAATACAGACCCCGGAAGAACACATATTGCACGATATAACAATTCTAAAACAAAAGATAGATGGACAATTTTCTTAATGCAGAAAATGCACGAAAGAAACAACAGTATTATTATAGGACAGTAATTTATTACTGAAAATAATGAAGATACCTCTACACCTCACGGTAGAAGAGGAGCGACTAAGTAAGTAAGTAAGTAAATAATGAAAATAGGATCAGGACTCAAGATGAAGACAATGCAGATTGCCCTATATATGTCCAATCAAATTTGAAATTGAATATATAAGGTTTAAAATAAAAATATAAGTTATTACGGTTTTAATTTCTATTTTGGTGATTGCCTGGAGACATGTAAAGGTCTGATAAGTAAAAACAACTTTCTCCAGAGTTTACCAAACAAATGTACATCCATGAATGTTGTTGTATTCATTAACAAAAGAAAAATAACACTTAACTTTTGTTATACTGGTTTAGACTCTGCGGAGTCTGTATTCAGCTGGTTTATTCTATTCCTCTTGATTTAAACATTAACTGCGTACATCCAAAATATTACTGCATAGATTAACTGACCCTGCCTCTACCATTTCGTTTGGCAGTGGCTTACAAGTATTGCCCATTCTCCTGTGGGTTTGAGCCCGTGCAATCAGTATACCAACATACAAACCGATGGCCTACCAGTTGCTTGAATATAATTGGATTTGAAATAAATCGAGTTACAAACATACGTGCAAAAACATTAGAATCGTGACACCTAATTAAGATTACGATGTCCTGACTGCATATTATTATTAACATAAGTTTATATTGAATACTTTGTATTAGACAAGATAATGCACGCAAAAGAAGAGTACTGCTGAAGTGGTAACAGAAGTTTACACACTTATAGAAGAACTATTTAAATCAGCTAAAGCAGCAGAGATTGTTATTATTATTGGAGACTGGGAAGCTACAGTTGGAGAAGATTGTAGGGACATTGGGGCTTGGAAAAATACATGAAAAGAAACAACGATTAGTAGAGTTTTGTAAGCAAGACAAATATATGATTATATACACATTTTGCATCGTCCCCAATAGAAGAGGATAGATGTAGACTAGCCGGTATAATCTGAACAGATATTAAACTTCTGAATCAAGTAAAGACTACATTGATTTAGTACAACTGGTGCACATTGAACATAAAGATCTAGTGTCGCATAGACGTGCAATGGCGAGTGTACAGAATGATATATATTATTGGCTTGGTCTCAACATGAGACATGGAGACGAA
This sequence comes from Ariolimax columbianus, assembly GCA_036924085.1. NCBI lineage: Eukaryota > Metazoa > Mollusca > Gastropoda > Stylommatophora > Arionidae > Ariolimax > Ariolimax columbianus. The sequence goes on along the minus strand of JAVGWX010000020.1, from coordinate 17,459,326 downwards.
CTAGTGAAAGTACTAGAATGCAAAATTTAGGGACGTCCAATAAATAAATACATCACACAGACTTTGAAGAAACATGTGTTATCGTCGAATTTATCCTTTACGTTGATTAGCTTATAAACATGTACTAAATCATCACGAAATATTCTCTTTTTCTTGACACTGTAGGCCGGTTTTTTCTGAGCCTTTCCCCATAACTGTAATTCTGGAATCCCACTGTAAGCTTTGTTGCTTTCCTTTGTAGACTTTCCATCATTTTAATATCCCCTCTACGATAAGGACTCCACACCTGTACACAGTGTTCCAATCATGGTGTAACTAATGCTTGATACAGTTTGAATTATAATTATGAGGCTGTGCCTGCATATAACTAACTACGTTTGGAACTGTAGAGCTCGTGTCAAGGGAGGACAGTCTTGACTCAATTGCGTGAAGAAAATAGAAATGCTCGTATGGCCACATTCACCATCAACATCGTCTTGCATCATCAACTTGATCTTGTCTTCTAGGCTCTTCTCCATGCACGTGCAGACTAGGCTAGGAGTAGAACTCATGTCTATCACCATCAGGTGGGGGAGGGATAGAATAGCCAGTGGTACACGAGTTAGTTTAGAACGTTTCATGTAGAGCTGTGTAAGACCATTAAGATTGACGAAAGCATCAATAGAAATAGCAGAAATAGGGTTGTTATTTAACATTACAGATATTATGCTTGAATTCGAAGGGAAACTTGTTTGTGTTAGTGCTGTTAAATAATTATCACTTAAATCAACATCTGTAGCAAAGAGAGAGAAATCACTTCCTTGTATGCTTGTCACGCGGTTTGAGCTAAGTTCCATTCTCTGCGCCTGTGGCAAGTTTTTCACAACACGTGGGATATAGGGAAGGTAATTATTTCCCAGACTCAGTTCTGCTAGATCGTCAGGGACAGATCCAGAGTTCGGATCCGATATGTGGTTGTTTGTGTAATCCAAACTTTTAACCAGCTTGAGATAAGATAACTCTGGGATGGAGGTGAGATAGTTATAGTTTATATCAAAACTGAACAGGCTACCAGCATAGGCACGCAATGCAATGCTCAATTTGTTGGCATCTGATAATTTGTTATTATTCAAAGACAAAGTCGATACATTACTTAATTGTGGGAGCCATGTTGGATCCGTGATTCTGTTCTGTTCCAGCGATAAAGTTCTTAGAACGGTCAGATTTGATAATGCCTTAGGGACAATGGTCAAGCTGTTATTGTAAAGACCTAGGCCAGTTAAAGTATTGGTGACCAGGTCTAAAGTATCGTCCGGTATGGAGGAGATCGAACTACCCGATATACTTAACTCTGTCAAATGTGAGAAGGATCGAATCCAGTCAGGCCATTGGGTTAAGCCGACTACGTCGAGATTAAACGTCTGCATGTTAGCGCCAAGCCTCCTCATAGCGTCCTCGTTCCAAACAAGAATATTTGAATATGAAAGACTGAAGTCTGTAAGACTCTTCAATTCAAACACAGCTTGAGGGATTTGTGTGAACCGAGCACCACTGAATTGGACTGATTTCAATGTGGCGATCGACTCGTCGAATGCGCCATCTTCAATCAGTTCTATTGGATTGCCTAGTAGCGACAGCAGCGTCAGGTTTCCAGGTAGACTCCTGACAAGTATAGTGGGGATCGAGTTACCCTGTGGAAAGTAGTCAATATTAAGTGCAGTATTAAAATACTGATATCATTTAAGCTCTATGTAGGACTCATATTTATATATAAGCTAAGTGAGCTGCAGACCAAATTTTAGTCGTTACACTATAATAATCTGATACACTAACAACATGTTAGCTAACGTTTACACTCATATGTGCAAGTTGTGGAACTAACATTACATAATACAGTTAAGTAAAGATGAACTAACGACTAGATTCATGTTATGGAACCGCCATTACATAATACAGTAAGCAAGTTGAACTAACGACTAGGTTCATGTTATAAAACTGACATTACATAATACAGTAAACAAAGATGAACGAACGACTAGGTTCATGTTATAGAACTGCCATTACATAATACAGCAAGCAACAGGTCAACTAACGTCTAGGTTCAAAGGATCAAGTTTTCGAACTACCATTATAGAATACAGTAAATGTAGGTGAACTTACGTCTAGATATAAGCTGGTCGTGAACATGTTCGTATCCATCATCCTCAAAGGCATTGTGTTCAAATACCGGTAGTTGCAAAATATGTCACTAGCAACACAAAGGCATTCCTTTATTGGAATAAAATACAGTAATTCAACAAATCGATTCGTGAGTAATTTAACCTACTGATTGTAGATAGGTACATTGGCTCTTACATTGGTTATTTCCATCTTATCAGACGATAGTAAGTTGTGCTTTGAAAAAAGGATGTAACTCCAGTCAATGGCGAGAACGAATGTGATCAGTGTTGCGCAGCGAGGCATCAGGCTGGGATTTCTCAGCTAAGGTATGAATTGATAGCAGCCGTTCAGACCTCAAACCTCCAAGGATTGACATGGATCTAATGTCCTGGTCCCGCTGGAGTTCAGGGCAACGAAAGATACATCTTGGCAACATAAGCTACCATTATGAGAACATTACTGTCGTGTTCTCATCCAACAGATGGTCGTTGATTGATTTCAAAATGATGAATCAGTAATCTACAGACTGCAAAATCTCGACATCAAACGAGGTTCGAGCGGAAGCTACTATGCACTCGTACCTCAGCCATCCACTTCCGTCCTTTCTGAAGTAGGTCGTGCGCGTCAGCCACGATAAATGCCATTGTTAAATGTGTTTCAGATATCCATCTTAACGCTGAGGTCACTGTTTCCATCTCCATTAACAAATTGTAGGTTATTGACGTGCATGCCCCACTTCGTACAACAACGACCTTTTTCATATATTCATGTGGCACGTGAGAGGACAGAGCAGGAGTGTGTACAACCATCTACCTACATGGACCATCGAATCCAGACAATTCACAATTTGTAAAGAGAGACTGAGCAACTAAGGGTATTCACGGAGTGGCGTGACATCGATTCTTAGAAACAGAAACTAGTCCGAACAGAGACTGGTCATTTTAAGCCGTGTCCTTCGCCTATCGGCAAACAGTATTTCTTCTGTCTGTGTCTCATGTTTATTACTGTCCTTGTAAGCAACACGATCCATGCGTTATGTGTCCAGGATTACAACTTGATGCACGCCTCATTCATATCCCAGTGAGACCGCGAGGGCTAGATATTAAGTGACACGACTCACAACGATCACCAACACAGGGGAACTCTTTAACCCGGGGAAGCAAACTCTTGGAAAATGCAGGAGGAAGCAGACCCTTACATAAAAATGCATGCTGAAGACGGATGGACTGGATCGACAGGCGCAAAACAAAAACTACAGTATAACGAACTCCGCCTTGAGGATTAGAGAAAAAACGCTAACACAAAAACTAAAAAACCTCCAAAACTGCGTATACCACTTGCACACATCTTTCCACTGGAGTTATGGTCTGTCCCGAGAGCTTTTCCCCAACTGCTATAGAAAATATCCTTTGATATTATGTCATCCTCCATTCTCCGAATGTGTCCCAGCCATCGAGTATTACGAAGGCTAATCATAGAAAAGAACACGATAGTACATGTTCTCTCTAATACCTCTGCGTTGGTGATATTGTCCTGCCACCAAACTCACAAATCTCTGCTCATGCACGTAATGTGATAGCTATTTAGCCTTCTGCTCTGGTACGTGTAGGTAGACCATGTTTAACTGCCATTAAGAAAGCAGATGAGGACACAGACTTGGATGTTATGTTTGTTTGCGAATGCCCAAAATGAGTAGGTTACTCTTTTGCGCCCTGAAAAATACGGTAAGTGGCAGGTTGCAGTAGCTTTGCTCACATCCCGAGCGGACTAATGAAGGTGGAACGAGGTCTTCCAAGAGGTTGTGCAATGCTTAGCATCATCTACGTGTCACTCACTACTACGTGGATCACGTCAATCTTATTTCTCGTTAGCCAGGCTTGCATGACAACAGCTCGTTTCCGAGGTGAGGATCTTTACCAGTATGTTGTCCTGACCCTGACTAACATGTCTAATCAGTATATTGTGTTTGACCAGACGTTGGTCTTCCTTCCCACAAATTTGTTTTATTCAAACTGTTCATTAACGTTGCTATCTGGCCTGTCCTGATATTGCTTTCTTGGTCCAGTGATCAGCCAGTGAATAGTGGCAAATGGAAAGACATGTTCAGCCAACCTTATAACACGTCTTAGGACTGTTCAATCTGAGGATATAGTGAAATAGAGACAAGCGTTTAGACAACAATACAACTAATTTTAGGACTGATAAACCAGATTATAGTCTCTAGTGGAAAGACATGGTCAGACAACCTGACAACCAATCTTAGGACTGATCAACCAGATTATAGTCTCTAGTGGAGAGACATACGCAGACAACCTGATAACCAATTTTAGGAATGATCAACCAGATTATAGTCTCTAGTAGAGAGACATGGTCAGACAACCTGGTAACAAATCTTAGGACTGATCAAACAGAGGACAGGGGCAAATGGAGAGACATGCGCAGACAACCTCATAACCAGACTTCGAACTGATCAACCAGATGATGATTATGTTACCATCTTTAATATCCTTGAGTAGCTCCTACGATCTCTTACTGGCCGTGATAGAATAGGCCGAATAGGCAAAATAGAATAGGTAAAATAGGCAAAATAGGCAGAATGGGCAAAATAGGAAGACGCAGATGCGGGGAAAGGATATATGAAGTTCTTTTGCGACAGCACAAAATAACAAACAAACAGAGACAACCAAATAGCTGTTTAAATAATAGGAAGCAACGTTTGCTTAGCCACGTAGATGATCAGACAGGCTGGTCATTTCGAATAACGTTTAAATTGACTAGTTCCATGCGATCTCTGAAACATTGATACGGCGAATCGGCAGTGCAACAAACGGCTCAACATAGTTGTGAATAGGGATGGTGTTGTTGAATGCCCACAATGAGTTAGTTAACCCTTTTGTGTGACCTGAAGACGGTGGTAGGTGGCCGGTTGCGGTAGATTTCATCACATCCCAAGCGTGCAGGTGAAGATGGACTGGTTAAATCCAGCCGGTTGTGTTATGTTTGGCTTGATATGCGTGACACTTACTACTATAGGGATAATGCAGTTTCCCACCTCGTCAGATTGAGACAGACAGTTTCCAAAAAGAACTGCTTGGAAGTGAATTCTGGTCTTGGTCAGTATGTTTACCTGATCCTTACTAACAATGTATTATCAGCATGTTTTGTCTGGCCAGACGTTAGTCTCCTATCCCCACATCTGCAGAGATGCATTATGGGTTTGTAAGTTTGACTATATTTCAAAAAACATATTTTCTTTAATTCTTCGGGGAATGTCTAGGTATGAAACATGTCGACTGGCCATTAACCGAAATAAAAACAGAGCTGCAGTGACGAAGACTACGCTCTGCTTAATTTTCAGCAAAATGTCTTAACACCATACATTTAAGATAGTGTTTTTATGCTGGCAGTGAATGTACTACCGCATGTAATTTCCAACTTAATCTCCAATCAAATCCCCAATGAAATCCCGAATGAAATCTCCAATGACATCTCCAATATAATATTAAATGTAATCTCCAATATAATCCCCAATGCAATCTCCAATGGAATCCATAATGCAATCTTCGTGATTCTAAATATTGTCCAATTAAACACAATTTTGATATGTTTGTCTTTGTTGGTGTCCGACTGTGAAATCATAGAGCTAAAATATCAAGTTTCATCGCAAGTGCAGTCGCCATTTAGTGTGGTGTTCCCTAGATTATGTATGTACCTGCGATACATACAGATTGGCTAGGAATTATGTCGGCTGTGAACTCTGTGAAACAAGACAAGAGGGTTGTATGATTATGAACTACTGGTCAAAGCAATGGAAGTGTCATTATAAAGGTCTGGAGAAAAGAATTGCATCATTATATAGGCATGGGCAATATAGGAGCACCATTATAGAGGTCTGGACAAAAGACTTGCTTCATTATATAGGCATGGACAATACAGGAGCACCATTATAGAGGTCTGGACAAAAGACTTGCATCATTATATAGGCATGGACAATACAGGAGCACCATTATAGAGGTCTGGACAAAAGACTTGCATCATTATATAGGCATGGACAATACAGGAGCACCATTATAGAGGTCTGGACAAAAGACTTGCTTCATTATATAGGCATGGACAATACAGAAGCACCATTATAGAGGTCTGGACAAAAGAGTTGAGTCATTATGCAGGTCTGGACAAGACAGGTGTATCAATGCACACAACTGGACAAGCGATTCGTATTATGGCACACAGCTGGACAAGAGGGTTGTGTCATGGCACACAGCTTGACAAGGGGTTTGTATCATGGCACACAGCTGGACAAGGGGGTTGTATCAAGTACACAGCTGACAAGCGATTCGTATCATGGCACACAACTGGACAAGAGAGTTGTATTATGGTACACAGCTGAACAAGAGAGGTGCATCAAGACACACAGATGGACAATATAAGTGAAACATGGCATACAGCTGGACAACAAAGGTGTATCAAGACACACAGCTGGACAAGCGATCTGTATCAATATTCATTACTGAACAAGAGAGTTGTATCACTGTACACAAATTCACTCGCACTTGTTTCATGGAATACACATGAGCACGACCTATGGATCATCACAAGCGACCCCATACTGGATTCAATCAATTAAAACATCTATTTTATGTTTCCAGAGGACAACAATGGATCTCCGTATTGCTCCATATAATCACGACTGCAGCAGGTCCATCCCAGAAAGCGAGAACAAAAAAAACCGACGAGATATTCTGCCGAAATCGTTTATGTAGCAATGTGTGTAACATGGTGATGGTGCTAGCCCCTCCCCCCCCCCTCCCACCCTCCGGCACCCTACCTTCCATTACAATCAAATCGTCCCTTTTATCTTTAGGCTTTCAAGTTGCAGTGCCATATTCACTCGTCTTCGAGTATGACTCGAATGAACATAATAAATAATTACCGTGTCACTTGACATTAAAATAAGGCGAGGCTGCGGCGGTACTGTGGATGTACATAGTAAGAAATAATTAATGAGAAACAAATAAAGTTAATTACAATTAAATATAGTTAATTTTTTATTTTAAATAGGTATGGTCATATACCGCACTGGGGACGGCGTGGCCTAGTGGATAAGTGGCACGGCTCACAATCCGAAGGTGCTGGGTTCGATCCCATCACAGCACCGGTCGTTACCCCGGGGAAGCAAACCCTTAGAAAATGCAGGAGGAAGCAGACCCTTACATAAAATGCATGCTGAAGTCGGATGCATTGGGCCGACAGGCGCAAAATAAAAACCACAGTGCAACGCACACCGCCTTGGGGATTAGAGAAATAAGGCGAACGCAAAAAAAATAAAAAAAATTAATAAATAAAATAAAATATACCGCACTAAGTCGTAAACACAAACAAAACCAACATTACGACCAATGGGCTTTCATCATGAACAATAAAAAATAGCAATTGTAAGTTACGTTACAACCTTATATGCACAATTTGCTCCATGGTCTGCGGCACAGGACAAGGCAGACAGTAACAAAGACAGCAGTCGACTCATCGTCAGGGATTTGTTAGAAGAACCTGGAATGGAAAACATCGCATGACTTAGTTCCTTATGAAGGCCTATTGGTCGTAACGCAGGTTTTGTTTGTATTACTGTCTCGGTGCGGTATCTGTCAATACCCATTTTAAAATGTTGATAATAGTTGTCCATCACAAGTGATGAAGACCACTCCCTTTGTTCAGCCGTGTGGACAGTCGTATCTCTTGCTGTGTCCGCTGAAATAGCTGACTTGGGCTGTTATTTGGATTAAAGTGAGGAAGAAACTGCGCCTTTTGTCAACCTCACTCACAGAGCCTAAGCTACCTTTTGCCAGTGGCAAGACATTCATCGAGACGACTGGAGATAGCATAGGATGCAGATTTTGCCTCAGGGTTACCACCGAAGCCTTTCCGTCCTCACGGTAGAAAGGTGGGATGGCATCTAACGCAGTTTGTCGTGCCTTTTCGATACCCATAAGATGTCGTATGGACAACACTCAGCGTGTGAGTGAGTCTGGCATCTCTCCCCAGCTGTATTCAGCTCATCATAGTAGCATCTACAATTCCCTCACGCCAAATTCGCGAAGGTGAACCGGCAGAACTAATCCGTGAAAAACGTCACAGGTATAAGCGTAGTGCCATTCAGCCGGCGTCCAGACCAGGATAAACGGATGGAAGAAATCACAAAAAAAGAACGAAATAACAAGTCCAGACGGAAAAAAACACCACGTTTCCGTGAACACAAGTGTAAGTCGTCGACTAGTGTGAATTCCAGGCAAATCCGTGGTCTGACGGCATCCATAATGATCCAAAACTGTAGAGAAATGTAGACCCGCAGTCAGTTATGGCGCATCTTTGCCAGTTGATAACAGTTAATGTTAATCAACTTTAAACATTTTTGTTTCATTAATTTTTTTCTCGCTATATACATCCACATTGTCGCCGCAGCTTCGCCTTATTTTAATGTAATTGTTATTTGAATTGTCTTTGCTACTTTTATTTTTTATCTCGTACCGATCTACTTTCCACTTTCGCATCATCATTGTATACCCATGCCTTCCTCTACATCACCCATACATGTATTGATCTATTCTTCTATGATTTGCTAGCTCGGCATTTATGTTATTTGTTGTACGGGACAAAGGCCTATTGGTCGTAATGTAGGTTTTGTTTGTGTTCTCGTCACAGTAGCTGTATCTTACCATACACATTAAACATTTTTTAAAATTTAATTTAATTGTAATATACCTTAAACATTGTGCTGTAGGTGTCTTCCTATCTTTTTTATGCACTTTACACTTTCTATAGATTGAGGTAGCCGTTCCAATGCCCGATGTTCACTTATCGCTTCGTACATAGTGCACGAGTTGTTACAGTGTTACTATTTAAGTTCCAATTTCCGGTTCCGGTAACAAATGGACGAAGTGAAACAAATAAACTATTAACAATTCTTCCTGCTCTTTCTCAATACAATAAGTTATGGGAATGTGTACAACTACTGCCATAGAGAATAGCAACAGGTGGAACCTGACAGGTCAGGTCATCCCGTAACCGGTTATGTCGTTGAAGCACACATGCAAACACCCTCACAACCCCACGCCAACCTTCTCTGTCAGCGGCCGCTGTCTGTGCCTCTTCTGTTCAGAGATTGGTCCATTCTTTTATGGTATCCACCTACCTCTTTTTGGGACGTCCTCTTCGTCGTCTGCCTTGCACCTTTCCGTGCAGGATCATGCGAGTTTCCTTCTTTTGACAGTTGCCAAAATGTCTTCAAATAACCATATTGCTGTTATAATTCTAGTATTTCCTCATTTGTAACTCTATCTTTGCACTTGACGTTTAAAAGTCTTCGGAAACATCTCATCTCCAAGACCTGTATTCTTTGCTGAAGTTCAGATATAACTGTTCACGTCTCACAAGCATAGAGTAATATTTACACGACCAATGTTCGCATTAATCTGATTTTCGTGCATAGTGCTAACCATTTATCTTGCCAGATTTTGTTAAGCTGTGCAAGCGCCGCTATTGTCTGTGCTTTCCTGACCAACACCTTACATTTTTTTTCGTTTTCCACTGACAATTGATGAGTTACAATTGAGTTGTTATAGTGTTACTATTTAAGTTATAATTTACGATTCCGGAAACCAAGCGGAAAGATTAAAATAAATATTGACGATTCTCCATGTTCTTTTGCAATGAAATAAGTTTTGAGAACGTGCACAACTACTGCCATGGAGCATAACAGGAGCTGGGACCTATACGGTTATGGAATGTACTGATATTGGGGAAATAAAAATCGTTTTAACTATGTATTGGTCATTATTATCTCTTATGACATTCATTATGTCCAGTGCAAATGTTGGTAACCATTAATGTTTTAAGGACCAGACCCGAAAGATGTGTAGATGGCCAGAAATTCTCACATATTGAAGCCAATCTACAAACTACTGAATTTGCATGCACATGCATTACGTAGAGATGTTATTTTTTAGAAAGACCGAACGAAGAAAAACCAGGTGAGATGAATGTGATAGGTTGTAAAGGAGACGCATTATTAATTATTAATAAATGTTTAGCTTATCTATTTAATGAATAGGTTTTGGACTAAAATCCTGCAGAGCTCGACAGTACGTCTCGCTGGTGGTCCGACTCTCGCAAAGAGCTTGTGACCGGCAAATGGAAAGTAGGAATCGTTGCCTCGAGGCCCTGCGTTCTCCTACGGAGAAGGGCAGGCCGGCAGGCCAAATTGTCTCTAGTCCCAGTGAAATTCATCGCCGAGGTCGTTGGGATCCGTTCTGCACAGAGCGCTGCCATCCCTCCTCGAGCGAGCCCGGTCGGTCGGTCGTCTGGTGTGTGTGGGAGGCCCCTGTCAGGCGGTCCTAGGTCGACGGAGTGAGGGACGGGTGGAACAAACCGTCCGTCCCGTCAGTCGGTCCCTGCGGCCGTCCCAGCGAGGCTTTTTACACACCCTTCCTCCGCCGACCGGTGTGTGCTGTACGTACGTCTCCGACATATATCTGGTTGATCCTGCCAGTAGTCATATGCTTGTCTCAAAGATTAAGCCATGCATGTCTAAGTTCACACTGTCTCACGGTGAAACCGCGAATGGCTCATTAAATCAGTCGAGGTTCCTTAGATGACACGATCCTACTTGGATAACTGTGGCAATTCTAGAGCTAATACATGCTTACCAAGCTCCGACCCTCGCGGAAAGAGCGCTTTTATTAGTTCAAAACCAATCGTCGTTTCCCCTCGCGGGGTTGCGGCGTCCCCACTGGTGACTCTGGATAACTTTGTGCTGATCGCATGGCCTCATGTGCCGGCGACGCATCTTTCAAATGTCTGCCCTATCAAATGTCGATGGTACGTGACATGCCTACCATGTTTGTAACGGGTAACGGGGAATCAGGGTTCGATTCCGGAGAGGAAGCATGAGAAACGGCTACCACATCCAAGGAAGGCAGCAGGCGCGCAACTTACCCACTCCCAGCACGGAGAGGTAGTGACGAAAAATAACAATACGGGACTCTTTCGAGGCCCCGTAATTGGAATGAGTACACTTTAAACCTTTTAACGAGGATCTATTGGAGGGCAAGTCTGGTGCCAGCAGCCGCGGTAATTCCAGCTCCAATAGCGTATATTAAAGTTGTTGCAGTTAAAAAGCTCGTAGTTGGATCTCAGGCGCAGGCGGGCGGTCCGGCTCGCGCCGGTTCACTGCCCGTTGTCTCCTGCCCTACCGTCTGCCGGCTCTCTCCCACGGGTGCTCTTCGCTGAGCGTCCTGGGTGGCCGGCGCGTTTACTTTGAAAAAATTAGAGTGTTAAAAGCAGGCCTCGGCTGCCTGAATAATGGTGCATGGAATAATGGAATAGGACCTCGGTTCTATTTTGTTAGTTTTCGGAACTGGAGGTAATGATTAACAGGGACAAACGGGGGCATTCGTATTGCAGCGTTAGAGGTGAAATTCTTGGATCGCCGCAAGACGAGCTACTGCGAAAGCATTTGTCAAGAATGTTTTCATTAATCAAGAACGAAAGTCAGAGGCGCGAAGACGATCAGATACCGTCGTAGTTCTGACCATAACGATGCCGACTAGCGATCCGCAGGAGTTGCTTCGATGACTCTGCGGGCAGCTTCCGGGAAACCAAAGTGTTTGGGTTCCGGGGGAAGTATGGTTGCAAAGCTGAAACTTAAAGGAATTGACGGAAGGGCACCACCAGGAGTGGAGCCTGCGGCTTAATTTGACTCAACACGGCCAACACTGAAATGACTGACATGCCGAGACCACTTTTCTGGGGTCTAATATGGAACTGGTGCTGGATTTAGACCCTCAGAAATCTGGGGTTATGCCCTCTGTGGCTCGGTTGGTCTGCATCCAGTGTTTGATAAAGGAATTGACGGAAGAGCACTATCAGGAGTGGAGCCTGAGGCTAAAATTGACTAAACACGCCAATAGTGTAGAATGACTGTCAAAAGAGAGCACCTTCGTGGGGTCTAATAGTGAACATGTGCTGGTATTAGACCCACGGAAGACAGGTCAGTCTCCAAACCCCCAAATGAAAGAGCGCCTGCTACGGTAATCTGGTCTTCACCCTGCAGAAATCGCAGGCTCCAGAAACTGGGCCATTGACAAACTAAAAGCCCTCTATTGATACGGTCTGGCTAATATTGAACGGGTGCTGGAAATAGACCCTCTGAAGACAGGTTAGCTTTACCCTACAAATGACAATGCTCTGCTACGGTAATCCTGCTAAGCCCGAGAGGAGCCGCAGACATTTTGGTTCACGTACTAGGCGGATAAGCCAACGGTTCGAGGTGAGGGATTACGGCCGAACGCCTCTAAGCCAAAAATCCCGCCCAAAAGCAGCCCAGCACGAATGCAAACGGAGGCGTCGACATGGTGGGGACCTCGGGGTCACGCTCCAGCCCCGCCCGGTCAAGCCGCAGAATGAGGTCTCTGCCGTCCGCTGATAAAAGCGGGCGGGAAGCTGCTCGATATTCACCCCATACGGCGATGAGGAATGAAATCATTTGTAGAAGACTTAGTTCTCGGTCGGGTTCCCTAAGCAGTAGATCAGCTACCATCTGAGGGATTACGGCCGAACGCCTCTAAGCCAGAATCCCGCCCAAAATCTCAGCACCGCTGAGATGGGAGGCTACGACATGGCTGGGGCTTGTGTCCCGGCCCGATCGAGCCGCAGGAATGCACCTGGTAAAATGCACTCCTTTCTCGCTCTTTGCATCAGTCTGCTATCAGTCATTCCAATGGACGCAGAAGAGATGCAGTCCAGCGGACACTGCACCTCCTGTCCTATGGTGGCAAGCTCCCGGGTGGCGGGGAATGCTAGGCGTACCATCACTGCAGATGAGCCGAGAAAATAGAGCGAGCAAAAAGATACCTCACTCATATGCATATGCTACGTTTCTGGCAGGACGTGACGATCCTGGGAAAAAGTCACACTGGACTGCCTCTCTTCCGGGATAGTACAAACTAGTACATAGTCCATCATATCATTGCCAAACGCTATAGACACGAGTAGGGAAGACTCGATAGTCCTGCAAGACAACTTCCCAAGAGAGAAACTCTGACCAAAAACAACTGCTGCCTTGCAGTTAGGCTGGGGACAGCCAAAGGCTAAGGAGGGCAACCCTACAGAAACACCTGTTGAAATCGGATGCACTGAGCCACTGGCTAACAAATTAAATCAGTGCAACGTAAATATCGCTGTAAACAGCGTACGATGAAGAAGAAGAAGAAGGACTAAAATCCTGCACGAGCTTCTTCAAATCTTGTGGCATTTAGGTAACTGCAATGTGTAGCATTAATTTCAGATATATGTCGGTTAGGGCACTTCAAATTGTGGAATTAACCAACTTCTTTTAAACAAAATGTAATCCCCTACACAATTTGGAATTAATCCAATTCATATTTTTGAAACGTCTCGTACATACACATGTACACTCTTAGCTCGACTTTCGTTACAATGGGTTACTCCTGGACAACATGATTTCCAGCTTTGGATCTGACTAACCTCCCCTCTTCATTATAAAACAATGATATGTACTGAACAATTACACCAATTCAACAATAGTAAATATACAACAAAATAATACGTAACAAGGCCACCACAATTATTCATTTATTCTTATTTAACTATTTATCTCTAAGTTGACCAGTTTTTACGATTAGTTTTTAGTAGTATTGCCAGCACCGAGGATATCTCCGTTAGAATCTGAGCTTCTTTGACCGAATTATTAACATCTTATTGTCTTTCTTTCAAGTTGTTTACTTACGTTTTGAATACATCTGAGATCGGTGTCAATGATGCGTTTTTTGTGTCAAGTAAAATAGACCTTTGTTGATTATCGTTTGTTTGTGTTCTTTTGGCAAACTGCGTTTCAACTCTTCAAGTGTTCCAACTACGAACAAATGGTTGGTTAGTCCAGTCCACCTTCATTTGCCAGATAAGCGTCACTGCATGTCTTATCTCTTAAGGTCACAAAATGCCGATCACAGTGTAGACATGTGACAAGTAAGTTTAGGTGACGAGAAATTAAAGACATGTGAAGAGTAGCAGTCGTAGCTTTCTCTTAATAAAAAAACATAAAATAAAAAGTAAATCTTATCTCTGTAAATTCTTACTCTCAAACTATAGATATATATTTTTACAATAGCAAATGAACAGATAATAAAATAGTCATACGGGTTTCAGCAACGCGAAAAAAAACACACACACGCAAACTAGTATTGAGTTTGTTCTTGTGTAGCCAATATGTCACGTAGCGAAAGCGTACCAATATATATGGCTCAATACATGAAGCGGTACACACAAGATATATATATATATATATATATATATATATATATATATATATATATATATATATGTATATATATATATATATATATGCATATATATATATATATATATATATATATATATATATATATATATATATTGGTATTAAAATTTGTTTGTAACCATTTGTTTCACCCGAGAAAGTTTACAATCCTATAAAGGGGAAAAAACAAATTTAAAAAATGTAAAACTTGATTTAGGTTGAGTTTAATCACAATGTTTTAATGGGTATGATCAGATACCGCACGGGACGAGAACACAAACAAAACCTACGTTACGACCAATATGCTTTAATCAGGGACAACAAATAACAACAATATTGAACTAACAAATCAACATATAAGGATACAATCTATAAAGCACTTCCTGAAGCCAAGACGGACGCCAGGAAAGCGTCAGTGTCAATGTAAACGCAGTGTAACAGCAAACATGGTCCCGGACGATGTGAGGAACATTATAATCCCCGTAATGAAGCGTGTGGGCTAGTCGACAATGTGATGTCTTATTAGAATGTGAATACAGTGTTCCAGGGTTTCGAATTCACGGAAGGTGAGAAAACGAAATCTGGGATGTGGTTTGTGCCTCGTACGGCAGCTCCTACAGTCGACCCAGCTGTAAATGGGTATATGGCGTATGGGCTGGGGAAAGTAACAACAGCATAAAAGGAAACTGGTAAACCAACCTCACATAGAATGAGGCTTAGTACATGATGCGTTAACTTAATCCCTGACGGTAATTGTTGACACGGGACCGACCTTGACCTTTTACCCATAATTGCGATCTTGTGGAAACGTGATGCTTTGTAATACAGCAAGGATGACACAGATCTACCTTCTTCAGTACGATATGAGATGTTTATTACCTTCCTTGTTATTCGTTTTGATAATGACGTTGAGAAGTGGTGTCGTAGTATTCACCAAGGCTGCGATATGTGCGCTCTTCGACCCGACACATCCGATTTCAGTTGGCTTTTTTTATTCCGAGTTTGTCGTCCCTATGATATCCCTATTCTCTTAGTCCGAAAACACCAGTGCCCCCTGTTCTGTTTCTAGCGCAGCAAGTTCTGTTTCTAGCGCAGCAAGTTCTGTTTCTAGCGCAGCATGTTCTGTTTCTAGTGCAGCAAGTTCTGTTTCTAGTGTAGCCTGTTCTGTTTCTAATGCTGTCTGTTCTGTTTCTAGTGTAGCCTGTTCTGTTTCTAGCGCAGCATGTTCTGTTTCTAGCGCAGCAAGTTCTGTTTCTAGTGTAGCCTGTTCTGTTTCTAATGCTGTCTGTTCTGTTTCTAGTGTAGCCTGTTCTGTTTCTAGCGCAGCATGTTCTGTTTCTAGCGCAGCAAGTTCTGTTTCTAGCGCAGCATGTTCTGTTTCTAGTGCAGCAAGTTCTGTTTCTAGTGTAGCCTGTTCTGTTTCTAATGCTGTCTGTTCTGTTTCTAGTGTAGCCTGTTCTGTTTCTAGCGCAGCATGTTCTGTTTCTAGCGCAGCAAGTTCTGTTTCTAGTGTAGCCTGTTCTGTTTCTAATGCTGTCTGTTCTGTTTCTAGTGTAGCCTGTTCTGTTTCTAGTCCAGCCTGTTCTGTTTCTAGTGCAGCCTTTTCTGTTTCAAGTGCCGATTGTTCTGTTTCTAGTGCAGCCTGTTCTTTTTCTAGTGCATCCTGTTCTGTTTCAAGTGCCGTCTGTTCTGTTTCTAGTGCAGCCTATTCTGTTTCTAGTGCAGCCTGTTCTGTTTCTAGCACCGCCTGTTGGGTTTCTAGTGCAGCCTGTTCTGTTTCTAGTGCAGCCTGTTCTGTTTCTAGCACCGTCTGTTCTGTTTCTAGTGTAGCCTGTTCTGTTTCTATTGCCGCATGTTCTGTTTCTAGTTCAGCATGTTATGTTTCTAGTGCAGCCTGTTATGTTTCTAGCACCGTCTGTTCTGTTTCTAGTGTAGCCTGTTCTGTTTCTATTGCCGCATGTTCTGTTTCTAGTTCAGCATGTTATGTTTCTAGTGCAGACTGTTCTATTTCTAGTGCAGCCTGTTCTATTTCTAGTACATCATGTTCTGTTTCTAGAGCAGCCTGTTCTAATTCTAATGCAGCCTGTTCTGTTTTCAGTGCCGCCTGTTCCGTTTCCAGGGCCGCCTGTTCTGTGTCCAGTGCCGCCACTTGGAGACATAATGAAGTATTTGTCAGATTATGATTCGCTGACCCTGACAGAAGAAGTCAGTTGACTTGCTGCCAGCTCATTCACTGCTACGGCTTTGTCCTAGCTTTTCCTGTTGATTGTATCTATTCTGTTTACAATCATCCTTGTCAAACGTTACTGATAACGATATAATTCTTCTTCTACAATCATTATTCACTTAGATTCATACTCCGGATTCTTCAATAAATTCTTCTGTCTTTTTTAGAGTTGATAAAAGCCGTACATTTTCTCCACGTGTGGTGTCTGGGTGGACCACGACCTTCTTCTTAGAGATGTGTTATGGTGACAGCTCTGAAGTACACATGTTGCTGCTGTTGTGTATGCCGGGCTGTAGGAATATAGGCGTGTGGTACATATCTTGCATGCAGTGTACAAACTGTATTTTTCCTCAATGTTCCAATTTTCCTGATTGTTCGAGCCCGATTAGGGTCATGACCATTTGTTTGAAGTGGCACTCTTCTTCTTATTCTCCTTTTTCTATTTTTTTCTGTTATCAACTATTGTGATGTTTCTAGTCCTGTGAGGTTACTAGGGAAAATGCGTTCCGTGTATTCGCCGGATCCCATGGCTTGTCGAGCATAGTCGATCCACCGGGCCAGACTGTCTTTCTTTGGTCTGTATAAGTAGGACAGTTCTGTAGGAGATGTTCTGTTGTTTGCTTTGATGTTTCACAATTGCACATGTCGATGTCCCTCAGACCCATTCGCGGGACGGCGTAGGCTAGTGGTTAAATGACATGCCTCACAATCTAAAGGTGCTGGGTTCGCTCTCCAATCACAGCACCGGCCGTTCAATTCCTTTGAAAATGCAGGAGGAAGCAGACCTTTACATAAAATGAGTGATAAGGTCAGATGCACTAGGCCAAAACGCACAGAGTAAAAACATGGTGCAACAAACTCCGCTTTAGGGAATCAAGAATTAGGAAACGTATAAAAACGAAAAAAAAAACATTCTGTGGTTTTTGACCTTGAATTATTATCATTAAATAATTACATCATGTATCATGTCCTTTATAGAACGTCGCTTCCATCACAATCTGTCTGAAAGAAACTCGTTCCTCTGCCAAAAACTCCAGCCTCCGCATCAGTCCCACCTAGGCATTCCTGGATATCTTTGTGCCATTGTCTTCCTGGTCTACTCCTACCTCTTTTATCTGGAACCATACCTTCCATCACTGTTCTCTCAAGACCGTTGTGTCTCTTGATGTGACCAACGTATTTATATTTTCTGGCAGTAATGTAATTCATAAGCCAGTTCTCTATGCTCAACTCTTGCCGAATGTCAAAATTTGTCATTTTCTCTGTCCAGGGTATTCTGAGGATCTTTCTGTAACATTTTGACTGAAGGATTCGATTCTTTGTCTAGAAATTTTGGTAATGGTTCATGACTCGCGGCCATCAATGAATTATTACATACACCATTTTTTCAGACTGACAAAAACACTAACAACAAATACAACAATTGTTGGTGATTCGTACGACGATTAATTACATTTTCAGTGTTGGGTAATTAGATACAAGAAATAAAATGTTGAGTTAGACATGCATCGTTGAATAATGATAATCGTGCATATGATGACATATTTTTACATTTCAATTTGTAATGAAAACGTCCTTGAGCTGTAATAGTGCGTGCCAATACTGGTACGCAGAAAAATCCAAAATAAGTTAATCGTGAAATCTTGCGGGTTTCCATTTACCCCATATGTGTACATTAATATTTGCTGAAACAAATATATCACAACAATGACAACCTGTCATCGTAAACCATGCTCGTATGAACATGTCTAAAATATGTGCTGTATATTTTATATCGCTATTCACTACCACATTTATTGTCATTATATACAATATCATCATCATCAAGTGTCATGTCATTTCACGATTGATTCTTTTTCGAATGATCTAGTCTTTAAAACGTTCAAAACGTGGTGCTCTTCTTGTGAGTCATTCCGTTTTGTAACGTGATAGACGATAGTGTTTTAAGCTTGTATTTCTCCTATTTTAACCAACTTTCCGATAACTTAGAGAGCTGAAATTGTGCACACAGCCTCTAATAGAGCGACCTGTCAATATATCAAATTGTGACTGTTCCTGGAATGATCTACCAAAAACGGTAATACACCAATTCACTAAATAAGCTATCTATCTATCTACCTTCAGTCCACGTGTGTCATATGGACGTGTGACCTCCTTTGTTTCATATTATTTTGGCAGCCGAAAATCCGCTGGTGACTTGCTAGGTCAACGCCAGTATATGCTACAGACCGTTAGGTATAAAGCCGCTGGAATACGATTGCTTATTTATGCAACTGATGGTGGTGGACGCGTAAATTAGAGCAAGGTTGACCCGCAACCTGTCAGGTGCCATCTATGTCGTTCCTTTAACCACATAACCAGGACCAGATGCTGTAGTAATAACCCCCTTTTTCCGACACATTATGTGAATGGGGAGTATCCCTAGAATGATTTGAGTAGATTTTTTACCTGAATTTGTGTCCCGGGCAGCGGCCGTTCGATTCCCAACTGCCAATGGATAACACGATCGCAACTACGCACGTGTGTCTGATCCCACTACTCAGAGATCAGGGGACATTTTTATCGGATGATCCACGTGAAACAGTTGCGGTCTCAATCGTGATTTGAACTCGCGACCATTGAGTCCTCCATTGAACTCGCGGCCATTGAGTCCTCCCTTGAACTCGCGACCATTGAGTCCTCCCTTGAACTCGCGACCATTGAGTCCTCCCTTGAACTCGCGACCATTGAGTCCTCCCTTGAACTCGCGACCATTGAGTCCTCCCTTGAACTCGCGACCATTGAGTCCTCCCTTGAACTCGCGACCATTGAGTCCTCCCTTGAACTCGCGACCATTGAGTCCTCCCTTGAACTCGCGACCATTGAGTCCTCCCTTGAACTCGCGACCATTGAGTCCTCCCTTGAACTCGCGACCATTGAGTCCTCCCTTGAACTCGCGACCATTGAGTCCTCCCTTGAACTAGCGACCATTGAGTCCTCCCTTGAACTCGCGACCATTGAGTCCTCCCTTGAACTCGCGACCATTGAGTCCTCCCTTGAACTCGCGACCATTGAGTCCTCCCTTGAACTCGCGACCATTGAGTCCTCCCTTGAACTCGCGACCATTGAGTCCTCCCTTGAACTCGCGACCATTGAGTCCTCCCTTGAACTCGCGACCATTGAGTCCTCCCTTGAACTCGCGACCATTGAGTCCTCCCTTGAACTCGCGACCATTGAGTCCTCCCTTGAACTCGCGACCATTGAGTCCTCCCTTGAACTCGCGACCATTGAGTCCTCCCTTGAACTCGCGACCATTGAGTCCTCCCTTGAACTCACGACCATTGAGTCCTCCCTTGAACTCGCGACCATTGAGTCCTCCCTTGAACTCACAACCATTGAGTCCTCCCTTGAACTCGCGACCATTGAGTCCTCCCTTGAACTCGCGACCATTGAGTCCTCCCTTGAACTCGCGACCATTTAGTCCTCCCTTGAACTCGCGACCATTGAGTCCTCCCTTGAACTCGCGACCATTGAGTCCTCCCTTGAACTCGCGACCATTGAGTCCTCCCTTGAACTCGCGACCATTGAGTCCTCCCTTGAACTCGCGACCATTGAGTCCTCCCTTGAACTCGCGACCATTGAGTCCTCCCTTGAACTCGCGACCATTGAGTCCTCCCTTGAACTCGCGACCATTGAGTCCTCCCTTGAACTCGCGACCATTGAGTCCTCCCTTGAACTCGCGACCATTGAGTCCTCCCACTAAAAAAAATAGTAATATAATTTTAAAAAAAGACATTTTAGTTTACATAAAAGCTGGTACCGAAAAACGCAAAATATGCCATGTGTACTTGTTTCTCTGTCCTTATGTGCTTTTATTGTGCTTGATCTATCCAGTTGTCACAACATTTACAAATCCTTCCTTCCAAAGAATGTGTTGATAACTTTGCCTGTCGTCTTTGAATGTTATCACCGACCAGTTAATATTGCGTTATTGTAACACATCTTTGTTATATTTCTCAGCTGTCGAAGGCCCACATGATAATGATATATGAGGCTAATTTCGTATTAATTGTCCAGAACTCACATTCACAAATCACTTTTGATTCTAAATACAACTGTGTTAATCTCTCTGATTCTCTTTTTTTCTCTCTCTCTATCTTTCACTCTCTATCTCTCTCTTACTCTCTATGTTTTTACATCAACGCATGCCTGCGCACGCTTCTCCATGTCACGGAAAGTAATAACCAACGGATGGGAAGACATAGACTCATTGTATGTTGAATATTTTCTTTCTGTTCCATGAGATTCCTTGGCTTGTTGTGACGCACCTGTCCCATTCAGCTTGCTCTATAGGAAGAAATTAGATGGTGTATGTTTAAGCAATTGTAGTGGCTAAAGTCCCTAAACCTCCATGTCAAATTTGTTGTGTCACCTTCATTGTTTTACAAGTTATGAAGTAAAACTAGTAGCCGGTAGAGAGTGGAACACCATGTTGAAGGCGGTGGTTCTGTGATATCGTATACGATGTATACTGAACAATAATGAATTCAGGTCAGGTCAGGTCATTCTTTACCGGTGAGGTCGTTGGGGCACACATGAAGACATCCTCACAACACCAGGCCACCCTTCTTTGTCAGCGGCCGCTGCTTGTGACTCTTCTGGTCGGACATTGGTCCATTCTTTTATGTTGTCCTTCCATCTTTTTGTGGGACGACCTCTTCGTCGTCTGTCATGCATCTTTCAGTTGGGGATTATATTTGCAAGACCATTTGATCTCGATATGTGACCATACCAAGCTAATAAAACAACATAACACACGCAACGACGCGCAGAAAGGGATGAGACAAGGCTGTATCATTGTCTCTGTTTCGTCTTGTCAGACAAAAGTAATTGTGCTACAAGCACAAAGTCTGGGCAGAAATATAGAGACCATGTGTTGCTAATGGAGTATGGTCCCTCTCTCGGTCTGCATTGTTTACTTCAAAGGAAAGGTAGTACCAATACATTTGGAACAAGGCAAGCGTCAGAAGCTGCCGGATCATCAGAGCATAGATAGATAGACAGATAGATACTTACCATCTATCTATCTATCGTTCTATTTCTCTCTCTCTCTCTCTCTCTATATATATATATATATATATATATATATATATATATATATATATATATATATGTATATATATTGTTATACATTTACTATGTTTCCAAAGTGCGTGTATGTACCAGTAACACAAGGGGGTTTCAGATGAAAAACTTAAAAGTGTCTTTAAAATATACCTGTGTATTGTAACTTGTTAATATTTGTTGCTAAGGATGTCATGTGTGTCTTGCACTTGCAATCACATTGAAAACGAACACCATTACGTCATAAGTTTAATTCAAGGATGGCCGCTGCCCAATTGAAATAGACCAAGGAAGAGCAGCGTTCTGTTATTCTTTTTTTCAGTAGCGGAGGCCTGAAACGTGTAGAACTTCATCAACTAATGAAGGTCCAGTACCATGATGCAATACTTTTACACCACACGTCTATGATGGAGTAGGACGTCCTTAAAAAGCTTGAGATCTGTGACACACTGTTACCGATTAGATCAGGCACTTCGAGTAGTGACCCAAAGTCGATTGTAGCTGTTGACCCCCCGTAAAAGTGAGATCTGTGACACACTGTTACCGATTAGATCAGGCACTTCGGGTAGTGACCCAGAGTCGATTGTAGGTGTTGACCCCCCGTAAAAGTGAGATCTGTGACACACTGTTACCGATTAGATCAGGCACTTCGGGTAGTGACCCAGAGTCGATTGTAGGTGTTGACCCCCCGTAAAAGTGAGATATGTGACACACTGTTACCGATTAGATCAGGCACTTCGAGTAGTGACCCAGTGTCGATTGCAGCTGTTGACCCCCCGTAAAAGAACATTCAATCTCGAAATCAGGCAATTTACATGATTCGCTGCAGTCTGATAAAGTGTCTGCATGATGGAGGCCACGACAGCTTACTCCAGAATTGAAACAAGGGCGCATTGATGCCAGTCAGAAACGTGTGCAGAAGACGATGGGTTCCTAACAAGAACTGTTACATAATTTGAAACCTGGGTTCACTACTACGAGCCTGAACGGAATAGAGCGAACAAGGAATTGTGCCTACCGTCTTGTCCGGTACCGATTAAGTTATGTAGAGAAGGGAAGAGAATGGACTTTCTTTTGTGACAAACGAGGGGTTATTTTAGAGCCCTACATGCCTAAAGGGAAGACTGTCGCCAGTGACACGTGTACAGATCTTCTTATGAATCATCTTCGACACCAATGAAATACATGGACTTCTGAGTTAAGGTGTCATTTTGCAACATGATAATGTTCAGACACATACTGCTGGTGCAACGACTGCAATGATCGAGGAGCTCCATTTTCAGTGTCTACCATATTCGCGGTACTCACCAGACCTATGCCAAAGTGATGTCCGCGTCGTTGGAAGACTTAATGGCCTTGAGAGTAGGACTTACAGGTCTGAGGAAGGGTTCCAACATGTCGTGCATGAATTACACACCCGATCAAGCGAATGTTTTCTTCATAAATTCATGCACTTTATAGGCCGTGGGAGACGCATCGAACGCAATGATGAATAACTCGAAAAATGGTGCGGTTGTGTTTGCCGTTTTCATAATACATTTACCTATAAAACATGTATGTGGTTTCTATTTGAAGCCACCAACTATTTCTCTGAATACGCCATAACTCATGAATGTAAAGATGCATCGAGATGAAATTTTGAGGTGTAGAGAAATAAAATGTATATTAAGTCAAAATGTCGTTCCGTTCACGATTTGTGGGCATATGTGTGAAGACGCCATAACTCACTGGGTTAGCGTCATATAAATCTGACATTTTACCATCAATATGGACCAATGAGTGAGAAGATGGTCGGTGAGTAGGCGGATCGAAAAAAAGAGGCGACGGTTGAGGGCAGATTTAAAAATGGAAGAGTTAGTCGGAGGAATGGTTGGATTAAGAAAGTTATGTTAATTCCCTCGCAGAACTGGGTACTGAAGCTGTTGGATAATATCCACAGGGAACATATTTTCTCGTTCTTGCTCCCATAAAAGCTCGTTAAATGGTGGATTGTTGTAGCTTTACTCACATCCATATCGCGCTGATAAAGGTGGACCACGGTCCTCTAGACAGTTGTGCCATACTAAGCTTCATCTGTATGGCACTCACTTCTACCAGGATTACGTCTGTCCACATCTTGTCTGCTAGACTGCCTTGAAAACAGCATGTTTCCAGGCAACGCTACATTGAAGAAAGATAGTGATCTTATTCAATGTATCATGATTAACCCTGACGCGACGTACTGGTCCGTATATTGTTCCTGACTGGACTATCGTCTCAGTTTTCTATGGTGACTACTAAAGCGAGTATATATAGGTATATACTTTATATATTTTCATTAATTTTTATTTATATGCATACATTGAATACATTTTATTTAATTTAGGACTGCTGAGCGAGACATGTCTGGCACAGCGGCACAAATTAAACCATGTATTTGTTGATGTTAAGAAGGCATTTGAAAGAGTGTGGCATAATACGTGATGGTCAATGGTGAGGATGAATACAATCAACGGAACAGTATACAGGTCCTTGAACATTGTTATGACAAGGCGACCAGCGTCATGTGAATTAGAGGTGTGGGGACAGGTTTTGCTTATCAGGTGGTGTGAGACAGGTTTGTACACTCTACCCAACACTGATCAAGAAATTCATTCAGTGAATAATGAGTGAGGCATTTAGAGAAAATGTTGGTACTGTCAAGAGAGGGGGACCGAACGATTACCAACCTTCGTTTTACAGATGCCATTGACGGATTGGCGGCCACAGAAGCGGAACTCCAGGAATAGGTTAGAAGGCTCGATGAAACAGCTTTTGATTATGTAATGGAGATTAACGCTGGCAAGACAAAATTAAGGACCAAACAACGCCGTGGGCTTCAACAGTACGATACAAGCTTATGGCCAGGAACTCGAAGTAGATCGTTTTAAAAATCTGGGTTCGATTAACAGTGATCAAGGACCAAAATATGATGTGTTGGCCAGATTAGCACATGCACAAACGGCGTTTGCACGGCTTAACACAATTTGGCAAGATAAACGGTTAGCAATATGCACGAAAATCAGATTAATGGATACATTGGTCTTGTCAATATTCCTCTATGCTTGTGAAACATGGACAATTAGAGCTGACTTGCAGTGGAGGATACAGACCTTGGAAATTAGATGTTTCCAAAGACTTATAAATGCGACGTACAAAGGTCGAGTTACAAATGAGGAAATACGAGGAAGAATTACAACAGCAATAGGGCCTTTTGAAGATCTCTTGGCAACTGTCAAAAGAAGGAAACTCTCTTGGTACGGTACATATCAAGATCAAATTGTGTTGCAAATACGATCCTCCACGGAAAAGTGCAAGGCAGACGACGAAGAGGTCTTCCCAAAAAGATGTGTGAGGACAACATAAAACAATTTACCAATCTCCGACCAGAGGAAGCACAGACAACGGCCGCTAAAATATAAGGCAAGCGTGGGTTTATGGGGATGTCGTCACGTGTGCCCCAACGACCTTGCCGTGTAAGGTGAAATAATTGGTATAATATTATTTCTTTCAGCCACAGGAGAACTTTGCGTAGAGCTGAGAAGAGACTATAGTAACAAATGGAATAATATACATTGTATGATCCCCAACAGGTTCATCTGTGAGAAGAAGTGAGTTGAAACATTTCTTTATTATTAACAGCATCATAGTTTATTGATCAGGTGATTTCAAGTTACGTTAAAAGTGTAAAATTGTATTTCTGGATTCGAACATTTACATCTGCGTACTATTCTGCGTCCGTTTTCCGAACTATCGTTCGTTGGCTCGTTTCTCCGGTCTTAAACTGTTCGGTATGTCTCAGACGAAACTATCTGGTATACATTGTGTCTGACGGTTTAATAACAATACAATTTAGGTTGCTTCCCTTGTAGTATCATTATTGAATGTCAAATTTGAATCAGTAAACGTTACAATCCTTCATGTTGTTTACACGTCGTGGACTACATGCTCCGACAATTATAAGTTCACTACAGTGAATCTTCACCGAAGGATACAGGCCTTGGAGAGGAGATGTTTCCGAAGACTTTTAAACGTCACGTAAAAAGATCAAGTTACAAATGAGGAAATACGAGATAGAATTACAACAGCAATAGGGTCTTTTGCGAACCTCTTGGCAACTGTCAAAAGAAGGAAACTCGTTTGGTACGGTCACATATCGAGATTAAAAGGTCTTGCAAATACACTTCTCCACAGAAAAGTGCATGGCAGTCGATGAAAAGGCCGTCTCAAAAAGAGATGGGAGGACAACATACAAGAATGGACCAATCTCCGACCAGAAGAGTCACAGGAAGCGTCCGCAGACAGAGAAGAGTGGCGTGGTGTTTCGAGGGTGTCTTCATGTGTGCCCCAACGATCTCACCGATCGCGGGATGACCTGACCTGACAGTTAAAATGGATTCTTAATTTTTTTTTTATATTTTAGAAAATAATAATATTAATGTTCGCTTAGTGGTCAAGGAATCGTTGCGGAGATCACCACTACTGAAGATTTTTCATGTGTGGTGTGTCGACCAAGATCTCTGCAGACTACCAAGTGAAACGCAGTACTCCGCAGCCTCGGGATGATGGCCGCGAGGAGTGTGTGTTGAACTAATGTTTGGGTAGGCTTTCTTATTCTGTCTGTGCCTGACTCCCTGTTTCTTCATGCTCTGCCACCGTGGTCTCTGGATTGTGTCAACCTTCGAATCAGCGTGAAACGTTCTGTGCTGAGAATATGGGGTTGGGAGAGGTATGGTGTAACCTCCGGTAAAGGGACACAGGAGGAAGTTAACGCAAGAAGGTCCCTGAGTAGTGAAAAACCTGGACTGAATTATGTGATGCAGTCAAGTGCAACATTCAACGCCATCATGGACTGTTTTCTCACGGTTTAAACCACGTACAACAGCAGCAAGATGCAGCATAATATCAGGATAACCGAACAAAAGCACATGAATCCAACTCAATAAATTACTTGATGCCACATGATGAAGGAGTCATTAATTATAATCCAAACAGGAACTAGTTAATTGAAGAAAACGACACAAACACCGGAGAGAATCGAGAGCGCAGCCAGTCAGGCGTGGCCACCTTACTTTGAAATGTGAAAACAATGCTACACTTGAATGAATGACGTGGACAGGAGATTTATCTAGATATTATAAAATGTACAAGCTCTGGGTTTGACATCTTAAAAACTATTTACATCTATAAAACGTGGATAGTACATCATCATCATCATCAGGTGTCCTGTAAGTAGGCGGTGGCGATCAAGGACCTCCATCCGATTCTATCCCGCGTTTTCGTTTACCATCTCTGCCGTTGATTGTCGCCCATGCCATTTTATAAGGCTGTCAAACACATTCTTGCTCTACCTTCCTCTGTCTCTATTTACTGCTACATTTCTAATTGTCACAACGTGCTTCCAACTACCACTTCTCATAAACACATTCTTGCTCTACCCTCCTCTGTCTCTATTTACTGCTACATTTCTAATTGTCACAACGTGCTTCAAACTACCACTTCTCATTACATGTCCAAAAAAGAACGACTGCCTTGGTCTTGTTTTCTTTGTCTGTGTGCCTCTTTGAGTACTGCATCTTTAGTCTTCTTTGAAGTTCATTGGATCCGAAGCCTTCTTCTGTCTTCTTCTTCTTCGTTCTCAATCTCCCACTACCAAACCCTGAAAGGGCTTAAGTAGCAGAATGTAGTCCAGAGAACGGAAAGCGCTGTGTCTTTGTTTACAGCTTGGCTGCGATATTTGCACCTTTCGGTCCAACACATCCGACTTCAGCAAGGATTTGTTGAGTACCGGGTTAGCACTCCGTCTTCGATCCCTTCTGCCCTGTTGCAGCCTATTATTCAGGATCACCGCGTGGAGGTGTAGAAGGGTCTTGGCAGCTATGGTTCGCTGGCCCTGACGCTAGCAGTCATCTATGGGTCGCTGACCACTGTAGCTCATACGCTTCTCAGCATCTTGATTCCCTTTCTTCTGTAAAACCACATCTCCGTTGTTTCCAAAGAGTTATGCACTTGCATGCTAATTGTCCATGATTCACTACCATTTGTCAGTAATAGTTCAACGTATCACCTAATGACACTCTTTCTAAGTTCAAGCGATACGGTTTTGCTGCACACTATTCCCTTCGTGGTCTTGAAGATCGATTTTGCTTTAACTATTCTCCGTTTTACTACGTAATTTAATCGTCTATCTGATGTCATGTATGTGTCTAGGTATTTTAACGTGTTAACGTGTCTCAATTTGGTCCCCTTCTCTTTAGCGCAGCATTTTGGAGATTCCATATGTTAATTCACTACCATCACCTCCATTTTCTTTTTATTTAAGCATGACTTTTTATTCACTTTGCTGAACCATCGAGTTAACATTTTCCCTGACCTGAACTGCTGTTAATGAAAGAACTGTTCTAGGTTTCTTTTTCTTCTTCTTCTTCTTCTTCTTCTTATTCGTTCATCATCAGATCAAGGTTCCGGTTTCTCGTACGAAATATACCGTTGTTTGAAAGGCTGTTTCATCTACATAAATCTTGTGTCTCATGTTTGTCTCACGAGGTCAGTATTGTTCTCTTTTCCTGCGTGAGCCTGCAGCTTTGCAGGATGTGTTCCACGGTCATGATATGCTCCCCACACGGGCACCTGTCATCTATCCCAATCCTCATTTGTTGTAAAGATGACCCTTGAGTCTGTTATGCCCAATTATCAGTCAAAGATGATGACTTGCTCTTCTCTAATTAAGTTAAAGTAACTATCTTCTTTTCGGAAGTCGCGGTGTTGATCAGCCCATTTTACCCTGAGTTCTAGGTTTCAATATGCTAAGCAAATTCCCTTCCCCGCTACCTTTTCGTTCCCTAACGGTATGTAGAGAACCCTTTAACGGTAGAATGGGCTATCACGATACATAATATCAACCGCGTGCGCTCAGAACAGAATGTGTGAACAGAACATCGCAGTATAGATACCAAGTATGAAGCGGCGACTGCTGAAACAGTAAATGGATGAATCGCATCTATCTATGTTTGATGATAAAATAGACTGGTCGTTCGCAAGTTGACATCAGTTCTACTGCATCATTTCAAACTAAGTAGTTTTTATTTCGTCTGATCGATCAATGCAAACTAATTTAACTGTAATATTCTTGTTGTTGTTATTGTTGCTATCGGTTATTGATGGTGCTATCCAGCAGCATAAGGGCTCTCGTCCTCTGCCCCAGTTCCATGAAATGGTATCTGTACATTCTTGTTGTTTTAGTGATGCACATTGAGTTCAATGTGTCTGACTTCGGTGACAACATCATTTTCCTGTATATGCATACCAACATACAGTCATACATGCATACATACATACATACAAACATACATCCATACACACACAGACACGAAGACACGCACGCCCGAACACACACACACACACACACACACAAACACATAAAAACGCATGCAATTGACAGACGTAAACCATATTCTACTGTCATTTAGCAAACGGTACCTTCAAAGTCCGAGATCAAGGCGTGTGGATGTGAAAAGCAAGATGAAACCACCACATTTTCTTTCCCAAGACGAAAAACTCATAGAAAATGTTCAACCCAAATTAAGCCAAAAACCGGCAACTACGCGACCTTGGAAAATCCAGGTGTCAGTCCGGCTGGTGAAGAAAACAAAGCTTCCCGGGTCGACAACCAGTTGTCGACAGATATTTTTTCATGTGGACTTTCTGGTAAAACTGTTCCTGATCTCTGAGCAGTGACATCTGATACCTGTGTGCAGTGTCGAGCACGTTAAAAACACCTTGGCCTAAAGGAGTAGGCATAAAGGTCGTTGCCTGGACTGAAATTCAAGTTAAAAATATACTAACATTAATAGTATATTTCTCCAGGACTAGTAAGCCGCAAAAGTTGTAAAATACCTAATACGTATAGCCGAAGCCTTCGGCTACCTGGCAACATATTAATATGCCTGTTTGAATACAAGGATTCCAGTACTCCAAGTATTACAAGTATTATTATTATTTTTACTATTAATAATAATAATAATAGCTGTCCATCGTTGTCGATGAGGACCGCCGACATCATCCTTGTCACAGATTTCCCTGTTGGGTGTGGGTGCGCATGTGGCTGAACAGGCCAATGCGAGCACGAAAATGTCTGCTACATATCGGGCACACGAGGTTTGTAGAAGGGGATGGTGTTCCCGCTGCTCGCGATTTCCGCGTCTCTCGTCTGTTCTGGGCTTTCACAACACGGTCATCTTCACCGGCAGCCACACCCGATTTGACTGCGCTTCTCCAGTCAGATCTGTTTTGCGCAAGACATTCCCATGTGTCGATGTCTATCTGGCAACTTTTTAGTGAGTCCTTCAGACCGTCTTTAAAACGTTTCTTTGGGCGCCCTCTCTCGCGCCATCCCTCTCTCAGCTCGCCGTAGAGAAGCTTCTTTGGGAGCCGCTCGTCTGACATACGGACGAGGTGTCCGGCCCATCCTAGTCGTGCTTTTTCTAGCAGTGGATGGATGCTGGGCATGTTAGCCCTCGAGAGAACCTCGATGTCAGTGACACGATCTTGCCATCGGATGTGGAATATTCGCCTCAGGCAACCTGTGTGGAAGTGGTTTAACCTCCTTGCATGTCCAAAGTATACAGTCCAGCTTTCGCAAGCGTATAGTAGGTTGGAATGATGGTTGCACGGTAGACTTTGAGTTTGGTCTTGACGCTGATGCCACGACGTGCCCAGACCATCGAGCGCATTCTACCAAAGGCTGTGCTGGCCTTTGCTATTCTGCTTGCCACCTCATCGTCTAGGCTGACAGATCTCGACAGCGTGCTGCCCAGATATGTGAATTTGTCTACGGCATTCAACGTCTGCCCGCTGACTGTAGTCTCTGGTTTTGTGTACGGCATGCCTGGTGCTGGTTGGTACATGACCTCTGTTTTTTTGGCATTTATGGTCAGGCCAAAATTTTTGCATGCGGCAGAGAACTGGTCCATTCCAACCTGCATGTTCAGTTCTGAGTTGCTCATTAGAGCGCAGTCGTCAGCAAATACAAGTTCCCTGATTATGTCGCCAGCCACTTTGGTTTTGGCCTTCATTCTTCTGGAATTGAGTAACTTGCCATCTGTGCGGTACTTTATGGGTATTCCAAGCTCCAGTGATCCCAGTGATCTGAAGGCGTCTGTCATCGTGGCCGCGAACATCATGCTGAACAGAGTCGGGGCGAGTACACATCCTTGTTTTACTCTTGTTGATACTAGAAACGTTTTAGAGATTGCACCGCTGTCCAGTACACGAGCACACATGCCTTCGTGTAGCTGTTTCACCATTGTTATGAACTTGTTTTACTATTATTATTATTATTATTATTATTATTAGCTTAATTATGTATTGACTATGCACTGTGTCCTCTAACTTATTTTTTGAGTTCTTTGTTTTTCTATTGTAGAAAACCGCTCGAATAGGAATGATCTGAAAATCCTCGACTCACCATCTAGTGCATACTCTGTGATGACACCATGAGTTAACATACACCCAACCAAATCTTGTCTTTTATCTGACAGCGATACATTTACTGCTTGTTCAACTACAGTTGTAGCGCTGAACTTACACTCAGTTTCTCCTTCTTCTTCTTTATCTCTCTAGCTCTCTTTCTCTCTCTCTCTCTCTCTCTCTCTCTCACACACACACACACACATACACACCCACTCACCTACACTCATAAAATTATCTCCACACATACACAAAAACGCCATTAGTGTGCTCTTTAAAGTTGTAGTTATCAACTGGAGATGAAAACAAGACACGAGCATAAAACAGCCGTTTCTTCCTGAAATAACGTTTAGACTGGATTTATATAACTGAACAACATAAACTGTGGTCGATCAAATGCTAGAACAATAAACGTGGATACAAACAATCATAACGGATGTATTGATGGTGTGTGTGTGTATGTGTATGTGGACGTGTGTGTGTTGCGAGTGTGTGATGTGTTGTGTTTTGTTCAACCATCTTAATTGACTATGACCCCTTTGTCAGTGTTCACTTTTTGCATGAGTTCTAAAATGGGTTATAGGTCAACAATATCTCTGAAATATATGTTGCAATTAGTGCAATGAAAAATGTTGTCCCTTTACACCTGGGATGAATAACTTATATGAGCAGAACTGCGGAGCAATCGTATCTGGATAGCCTCAATCATTCTTGCTACATCTGAACTAACTATATATCTTCAATGTGACGATGAGGCTAACGTCTGGTCAGGCAAAACACACTGATTAGAGAATGTAAACCAGGGTCAGGAGAAATATACTAGGCAAGATCCTCACCTGATCTCCTCGTTGGTCGTCCTAGAAACGGATTGTTATCTAGGACAACAGTCTGGCTAACAAGGTGAGGTTTGACGTGATCTCCGTAGTAGTGAGCGACACGCAGATAAGGCCAAGCATAGCAAAACCGCCTGGAGGATCTCGGTCCACCTTCATCAGCACACTGGGATGTGAGGAAAGCTACTGCAACTCTTCACTTAACGCCCTTTTCAGGCCGCACAAAAGAGTAACCTACTCATTGTGGGCATTCGAAACAATAACATCTATCTTCAGTCCACTTATACCGTTAAACGTCGTGGGGATGTGTGACCTCTTTTTGTTTCATATTTTTTGGCAGGACAATATCCGCTGGTAACTTGCCAGGTCAATTCTACCATATGTAAGCCACTGGAATGTACCACCGTCTATTTTGGGGAATGGTGGTGATGGAAGGGTAAATTAGAACAAGGTAGACCCATAGCCTCTCAGGCCCCATATATGATGCTCCGCTAACCACATATCCAACACATGATGCTGTAGCCACACAGTCCCCCTGTTGCGACATATTCTCTGTGGGGTGAGAATCCCTAGAATAATTTGAGTGGATTTGTAACTTTGATTTTTTTCCCAGCAGCGGCCGTTAAGCCTACTCTTTTTTCGATTTCGAACTGCTAAGTTATTTTTAACAGCCGCGCAACTGCACACGGGTGTCTTGCTCAGAGATCGGGGGAAATATTTATCTCATGATCTAAAGTGAAAAAATGCCGGTATCTACCTCTGACAACCACTCACCAGTCTCAGCTACTGGTGACGATTCTTGCTCAGTCATCGCGGTTAATACATCACTGAATCACTGATCTCTTAAGTGTAACATTGAAATTATTCCGCTGCCCACTGCTTACTCTATTAAAAATTAATTAAACCCGAGGACTCAACTTGAACGCCGCGGTGTCCCTGAATGGCTCCATTGTCGACAGATCAATATATGTCGAGAGTATCGCATAAAGCACAAACTTCCTAGTTCCAGTGATGAATCCAAGATTGGGGTTCTCTCGCCACCGCGATTGACTCTCATCTAGTATTCGCACAGCGATCTCAGTCCCGCCAGACGGAGCGATAGCGCGGGCATGCCGAAAACACTCGCCCGCCTCTCTACGGCCATGAAGCGGGACGAAATTTGTGGTGTCGTGCCGCTGGCAACGGTGCGTTACTGTGGTACGTATCGAAAAACTTTGAAAGTCTGTGGTGCTTTTTCGAAGGCTTATAGCAGACATCGACAGTTCGTCTCGCTGGTGGTCAGACTCTCACAAAGAGCTTATGACCGGGTAATGGAAAGCAAGAATCGTGCCTAAAGGCCCTGTCCTCGCCCGACCAATCCTCGGGAGAAGGGCAAGCCGGCAGGCAAAAATCGTTTCCAGTCCCAGTGAAATTCATCGCCGGGGCCGTTGGGATCCGTTCTGCACAGAGCGCTGCCATCCCTCCCAGAGCGAGCCCAGTCGGTCGGTCGTCTGGTGTGTGTACGGGCCCCTGTCAGGCTGTCCTAGGTCGACGGAGTGAGGGAACTTCAAAACCAAGCCATGAGAGTTATAACAGGAGGCATGAAGTCAACGCCAATTGTAGAACTTGAAAAGATTAAAAAACTGCAATCCATGACCGATAGAAGAGACTGCAGAGCCCAGCTGCAGTCAGAGAAACTCCGAAGACGGACTGACCATCCAATGCACCAGAGACTAAACAATTTGGGAAATGGGAAACTAAAGCGGAGAAACTTTGCAGAAATAGCCAAAGCAAAGATGCACGAAGATCCCATAAACGCACTAACAACACCAAAACCCATCACTACTGTACGAAAACCTACCAGAAGGCAGGATATATTTCCAGAGGTGGTAGAAAATATACCAGGTATTGGAAACAAAAACTGCCAGACTGAAAACGAAAAGAGAGATACTACCCTAAGCTTCATAACGAAAAGCTACCCAAGCATGGACTGGACCCATGCATACACCGACGGTTCTGTAACAAACACTACACAGAACTGAGGGGCAGGAGCATTCCTGAACCTACCAAATGGCAGAAAAATAACACTGTCATTCGCTTTTGGTAAGTACACAAGCAATTTCAGAGCGGAGGCAGAGGCACTGAGGGCGGCAGTGGAAGAAATGGTGACACACAGTGAAAATGAAAGCCATATAGTCCTGCTTACAGATGCTCTCGCCGTAGTCACAGCGCTAAAAAGCCAGAAAAACACTGAGCTTAATGACTTAAGAGCAACACTCTGCAAACTGTACTAGCAGTCCGCACCAAAAAGGGTAGTGGTACAGTGTGTCCCATCACACTGCAACATCCAAGGCAACGAGGAGGCAGACAGACTGGCAAAAGAAGGTGCAAGACTACCACAAACAGATACTAGTATGACGTACGAAGAGTCAAAACGGCTTATCAAAGCCAGATAAATGACCAAATGGGAAACCGAACATACTGGTTACACCAAAAACGATGTCTATTACCAGTTGAACCGAAGAGAGCAGGTCGTTGTCTTCAGACTTCGCACTGGCCACAATAGACTGAGGTACCACCTATTCAACAAATTGAAGATAGGGTGTACCGACGAATGCCTGTGCGGTACTGGTAAAATGACCGCTGAACATCTGCTGCAGAACTGCCCGACATACGACGATCAGAAAGAGCAGATGTGGCCATCACCAGTGGAACTGCAAGACAAGCTCTATGGCAGTAGCGACAGCCTCAGGATGACCGCCGCTTTTTTCGAAAAAATATTGGTTACTGTCTGACTGCGTACGAAGAAGAAGAAGAAGAAGAAGAAGTAGTACCCCAGGCATTGAAAGACGCAGTACTTGTACTTGTACCAAAGAAAGGAAAAGACAAAACAGATCCAAATGGATACAGGCCTATCAGCCTACTAGGCTGCGTAGACAAACTGATGGAACGTATGATAAACACCAGACTGATGTGGCATCTGGAAGAAAAACACATACTAATTCCACAGAAAGCAGGCTTTAGACGGCACAGATCCACTGAGGATCAGGTCATCCTCATAGCCCTGGAAATAGAAGATGCCTACCAGGAGCAAAACACACAGTAGCGGTTTGAGTGGACCTAGAAAAGGCATTTGACAAAGTCTGGAAAGAAGGACAGAGTCAAGCTAAGAAGAAGAGAAGTTTGTGGGAAAATGTACAAGTGGATCAGTCACTACCTCAAAAACAGAACATCCACATTTCAAGTACAAGGGCAGATGAGCAAAAAGGTGACACTTGAGCAGGGAGTACCCCAATTGGGAGTACTGTCACCCACACTCTTCCTGGTGTATATAAACAATATTACAGAGATTATACCAAGAAGAGTTCATAGCTCAATGTTTGCAGACGATCTGGCTATGTGGACCTCTGAAAAGAATCTCACCATAGCAAGAAATCGGATGCAGCAGGCCCTAACATCGCTGGAAGAGTGGGCGAACTCATGGCTGGTCAAAATAAACGAGGAAAAAACGACTTGTACAATATTCTCGCTATCAATCAAACCCCAAAACACCAAATTAAGTCTAAACGGCAAATACCTGCAGCCAAACGACAACCCAAACTACCTGGAAGTCAGATTTGATCGGCGCATGACATGGAAAAGTCAGATCGAGAGAAACCGAATGAGAACTAGAGCAAGAATGGCAATCATGAGGAAACTTGCTGGCACAAGCTGGGGAGCAGACGAAAGTATACTAAAGCAACTGTACACTGGAAGAGTGAGACCAGTATGGCATTGTGGCATGGACAGCAGCAGCAAAGGCGAACTTCGATGAAAATTAGCAAACTCCAAAACCAAGCCATGAGAGTCTGACTGTTCCGGTCATGTGCCAGTCAACCAGGCGTCTATGGATTCCCGTATGGTGTTCCTTCATCACCGCTGCTCGTTTCACACGTA
Organism: Ariolimax columbianus; assembly: GCA_036924085.1. Taxonomy (NCBI): domain Eukaryota; kingdom Metazoa; phylum Mollusca; class Gastropoda; order Stylommatophora; family Arionidae; genus Ariolimax; species Ariolimax columbianus. The sequence continues at coordinate 17,423,271 of JAVGWX010000020.1, read as the reverse complement.
ACTCAACCAGTCGCACAAAGGACGTAGATTCAACTTCCGAATCTTCCTTCCATCCAATTGACCTTACGGCGATTATGATATCGGCTCGGTCCATTGATCTCCAACCTTTCACTATAACTCTACACGTCAACCTATCAACTCTCTCGTTCCTTTCGAAACGGGCATGTCCCAGAACGAATATGAAGGTGACTCTCTGCAACCTTGACCACCTTACTGACTCGAGCATGTGGCGCCATGGGCAACCTGCATCCACCTTCATGGGCATCCTCATTAAATCACTGAGGATGCACACATTTGTACCATTCATTGTTGCAAGCCATACCATCGCCTTCATAACAGCAGAGCTCTCCATGGTCAGACTGCTTGTACTCACCACAAAAGCCCCAGCCCAATCCTTGATCGTAACCCCCACCCCCCCCCCTTCCCCCCCCCCCCCCCCCTTCTGAGACGTGAAGAATTAAACTTGAGCTCACATATTCTCATTGTTTTGCTGTGTTTTTGTTTCGCGACTTTCCAATAGCCTATTTTGTTTCGTATCTCCACAGTCAATATCTTTTACACAATTATGTTTTTTTTTTTATTTTCAAAAAGCCTCGAGTTTCTGCATTTGTCTGTAATCAGATGTAGGTGTGTTTCTATTCCGTCCTGTGTTCTAGATTAGGCCAAAATGAGATGAATAGGACACGACACACAACCCGCGAAATTAAGTGGCGTCATTTAAGCTTATCTTTTTAGATTATTGGCCAAACGAAGCTGTGAACAGTTCCTGAAGGTAAGAGTCTACATGTCTGTGCGCCACTTATCGCTCGTTATATAACTGACTAAGTTATTTTTTTAGTTGGACGATCCAGTCTATCCAATTGGAAATTAGTAATTGAATGTTAGAGGTAATGAGCCGGGGACAGAGGAAAAAAAGCTGGTAAAACCATTTGTAAATACTGAGGCATTTCAAAGTAGTCATCGATGCTTCAGTTAGTTTGCCCCAGGTCAAAACCGACATGCCAGAGGCACCTCTTGGAGATCAATTACATATCAAGGGCAAAGTAATATGAATAGGGATTTCATGGTTGACTTAAGCAGAGACAACAATTGATCAGGTGACCACAAATGAAATTATAAGGAAAGAGGATGCATGCATTCACACTGGAGATAAGATGTGAGACGACCACCAGGTCATTGTCGCTATGGGGGGAGAATGCAAAGTCTGGTGAAGTGAAATGCGGACCTCGAGGCTAAATAACTAATACGTTAAAATGTATATGATTATGATGGTGTCATATTTACTTAAGGATCTGGGATATGCGGTAAGATAGCCGGTGAGGAATTATCTGGTAGAGTGAGAGGCAGAGTCGTTGCTGAGGGGAGCGGTGCATACTTGACAAGAATGTCCAGTATCGGAATGGGGATTGAGTCAGTGAGTTCAGACCTGAGGTGGTTATCTCAGACCTCTGTAAAGAGAGAAGTAATCGACTCCGACTTTTAACAATTTATTTGGAATGGGCAGAAGGACTGACTGTGGTGAGAGTGGATTGCGAACTAAAGGTCTTTAACCTTGGCCTACCGGTTTGGATCTAACGACCTGGCTATAATGGTATGTGTGAGAATGAAAGGGTTGATATTCTAGTCACATGGGCACTCGCAGCTGGGACATTGGCAAAGGATAGACGTGCAAATTTAGAAATTGATCAAAGACCGCCTTTTGGATACAATCACATCAAACTATGAACCATGGATGCACAAATTGCAGGACAGGTAAACCAAACGCGGGTCCAAAAGAGAGGGCCACATGAGTGGACAGAAAAGAAGTGTATGTGTAACCAGAGATATGCATAAAGCATCAGTATCTACAGTGGTTGTCATTTTCTGAGATGGAATGAGCTTCAATTGGACTGCCTGGAATGTAAGGACGTCGACTCTTAACAGCACAGAACTACCCTTACATTCGTTTGTCTACTTGCACGATTGTTCTGACTGTTATTAAAACGTTTAGCGTCTGATTAGCCTGATGATGGGGCACTAATTTGTCTTGGCAAAAATATTAAGTTCAACTGTCATTAGCGGAGGGGCCCAGTTGACCCAGCTGTAAATGGGCACCTTGTATACTGTGTGGGAGAAGAGACGTCTGGGCTGGACGTTCCGCTTGTTAAAGGGAAGTGAAGCGTCTTAAATAGCATCTCCTTTCCAGGTGTAGAGATCCCCGCTGGATTCACTGTTCGGCTTGTCGTTCAGAGAATTCCATGTCAATGGCCTCTCATAGATTATTGTGTCCCCAGCCGCATCTTCATGTATATTACTTAGCCTGCTGTGGGGCGCGACCGAGTACCCTACGGTATAACAGGGCGGGCAGATTGAGCTCATTGTCATTTATTGGCAGTCAATCTAAGAAAAGATAAACTTTGACTCCAAGCCCGGGTAGACGAAGATCGCTAGCCTGTTCAGGCAGTTCGCCTAGGAGAGTAGGAACTGATTTTAAACCCACAAGTCACAGAGAGTGACGGCTAGTCTTGGGACGATGAGAGTATCATCGTGTCTCGAGTAACTAGCTTCTGCGGGCAACGACTCTACTGCCTTGTGGAAACCTCGGGAGATGGTGGGGCTACAGAATATAACCAGAATGCAAATCCCGTGTGGTAGCACCTAAGACGGATGGTTTGAAAATGACGAACTCATTCCGGCAGCTTCTGCAGCTGAGCTGGTGCCAAATTGTCATGCTTTGCATTCCTTTTGATTACACTAGCGGAACGGAGAAGAGAATCCTGCAGTTTGTGCAGCCCAGGGTCTCCATATTCAGCGCCCAGACTTGCACCCGGAGAGGCTACTTACAGGGTGAAAAGCACATGGTCTGCGAAGACTGAGACGCATATGCATGAATGAGGGAAGTAAATGCAGCGAGGAAGGGAGCTGGCCGCCCAACCATATAAACAAATACGTCTACTCGTATAATGAAGTCGTTAACACTTCATCCTCGACAACAGTGTTTTGCATTGGGGGTCACCTTCATTTTTAAAAGTACATTACTCATGAGAGTCACAGGACCACGTATTATGTGGCAGAGATTATGTATTATGTGTTAGCAAACTCATCATGTAAATGGAAGTACACCAGAAATCACATTTAATAACGTATTAACTTTCTCTGTCCTAGGCACCACGTCATATTCCTAATGTTTTATCACATGAATTGCCTTGTCCTTCTTCAACAACATGCCATCAATGTCGCTTGTTTCCAGTTTTGGGAAGATTATCAGTTGGGCTGGGTCTTGCATTGATGCTCCACAGTTGCATGATTCATCATCACTGTAACCTGTATAGTGGACGGCGTCGGCTCACAACCCGAAGGTGCTGGATTCAATACCCATCACAGCACCGACCGTTACCCAGGGGAAGCAAACCCTTAGAAAATGCAGGAGGAAATAGAGCCTTATATAAAACGAATGCCGAATTCGGATGCACTGTGCCGACAGGCGCAAAATAAAAACGGCAGTGCATTACACACCCACCTTGGGGAATAGACAAATAAAAAGGCGAACGCACTCAAACAAAACAATAACAAAAATGTGTCCTGTCTCTTTAAGTTCATCCTCTCGGCAACCCAGTTCATAGTCTATTTAGTGACTTCCATGTTGCTAAGACATTATGTGTCCAGGCGCACATTCCTTCCCCATCTTGACCAAAAGGATCTTCATCCGTTCATGTTATGTTTTGATGCAGTGTTCTTTGGTACTATATTGTTTGGACTGCGTTGACTGAAAGAAACTTCGTCTCGATTTTAGTCTCGTGATCTAGACCAGGTGTTCAAAGACATCGGGTAGTTTGCCTGTTCTATTCTATCAATTCCGACACTTCTTCCTGTCTACGGTGGTGATACACCGATTATGGTGTATTTGTTTTTTAGCCAGAGTAGGTTTTAGGCACGCTGTAACTTTTCGGCCAGCCCCTCATTTCTTGTTGCAATAACGAACACTGATGTTCAGACTTAATGTAAGGAGGTAGCCGGCAGTTGCTGCAGTATGCCCCACCTAGAGTGAAATTAGACATATGATTTCCAGTAATAATTCTTTAATAAATTAATACGTGTTCAAGAATATGCTAGTTAGCGGAAAAAACACAATTATAAACATATAGTTGTCCTCGAACATGAAATCTTAGATTAAACAAAGATACTACTAATGCAATGTTGTTGTTTGTATATATGAAGCCTAGAGACAGCAGCACAGACTTGAAACGCGTTGAATATTATATCTTTGGTATTAATCTTGATTTCTCTGGATCTCTATTTCTTGCAGAGTATCAAGAATTCCTTTGCAATAATTGAAAACCAAGAATAGACATATATAGTCTGATCTTGATTGCTATTTCGCACTTTCATATTCACCATCATCATGAAGCATGTCCTTTGTAGAACGTCGCTCCCATCACAGTCTGCCTGAAAGAAAATCGTTTCCTTGCCAAAACTCCATTCTCTGCCACAGTCATACTCAGGCATTCCTGGATATCTTGGTGCCATCATCTTCTTGGTCTACCCCTTCCTCTTTTGCCTGGCACCATACCTTCCATCACCGTCCTCTCAAGACCGTTGTGTCTCTTGATGTGACCAAAGTATTTGCATTTTCTAGCCAAAATGGAATTGATAAACCAGTTCTCCTCTATGATCAACTCTTGCCGAATGTCTACAATTTTTCTCTGTCCAGGGTATTCTGGGGATCTGTCTGTAACTTTTTGACTCGGAGGATTCGATTCTTTGTTTAGAAGTTTTGGTAATCGTCCATGATTCACAGCCATAAGCTGCCGCAGGAAAAACACAGGTTCTCAAGACTTTTCCTTTTATCATTTTGTTGGTGCTCTGCCACAAATTCTTCAGTCTGTTGAGTCTTTGATATTGTACTTTCATATTACGTAGTGATATTTGTAAGATAGGGAAAGCTCTTCTAGAAGAAGTCTTCTTTAGATGACTCCTAAATGTCACCTACAAAAACCGATTGATGAAGTACGATGTGTAATCGAGAATGCAGTTGGACTGTACGACAACCTCGTCACAACCATCGAAAGGCGAAACCTGACTTGGTATGGCCTTGTCTCCAGGTCCTAAGACCTTCCAATTACTACAGGGCAAGCGAAGGCAAGGACGTCTGAGAAAACGATGGCAAGACAACATCCAGGAATGGACTAACCTACGACCCGAGGAGGTAGAAAAAGCAACCGCAGATAGAGAGGGATGGCGCAGGATTGTGTAGATGTCAGCAGAGGTAACCCAACAATCTCAAGACGTCACCGGATGAACTCAACTGAACAGAGAAGTTCTTCACTTCATCATGTGTTTGGTCATACATATTTATCTGTAGAGGAGATTTAATGTCTACTTGCAGTGTTATCATTGTTTTCTTCTTCTTCTTCTTCCTTCCCAATCTCCCACTACCAAATCCTGAAATGGGTTATGTAGCAGAATGTAGTCCAGCAAACGGAATGCGTTGTGTCGTAGTTTACAGATTGGCTGCGATATTTGCACCTTTCGGTCAAACACATCCGACTTCAGCAAGCAATTTTTGAGTACCGGGTTAGCATTCCCTCTTCGATCCCTTCTCATTAGCCAGTCTGCCCTGCTGCAGCATGTTATCCAGTATCACCTCGTGGAGATGTAGAAAGGTCTTGGCAACTACGGTACGCTGGTCCTGACGCTAGCAGTCACCTATAGGTCGCTGACCACTGCAGCTCAAATGTGTTGTTTACTTTGATCATCATGTAATGTAGTTATAATTTGCATTAATCTTTGTGTCTAAGTGTTTGAAATTGTGTATTGTTGTTCTAACATGCATCTCAGACTAAAGAAAGTTCTGAAGAGAGAGATAACTCGACTGAGATTTGACTTGGAGACGTTGAAGTGCCCGGATGTAGTGGAGACCTTTGGAGCGGTGTTGGGGGGACGTTTCGCTCCTCTCTTGGTTCTAAACGAGGAGGCAGATGTTGAGACGATGACTGAAGCCTTGAATTCGGCTTTACTCAACACGGCATCTGAGGTTCTAGGTAGGTGCAGGGTTAAAAAGAAAGCATGGATCACGAGTGAAATACTGGACTTATGTGACAAGAGACGACGATTGAAGGGAGCAAAGAATTCACTAGCTGGGATTCAGCGATATAGAGAGATAAATAGATCCATAAAGACCAAAATGAAACAGGCCAAGGTGGATTGGATAACGGCTCAGTGCGCAGTTATCGAACGAAATCTAGGACGAAATGATGCGAAGGGAGCATATAAATTAGTCAAGGACTTAGTAAGACCTGTCCAAAGTCGAAATACGACGATTCAGGACAAGAGTGGGAAATGTGTCACAGAAGCTCAAGACATTCGTGAGCGCTGGACAGAGTACTGTTCGGAGCTATATAAGCATGACGATCGAGGTGACCCAAGAATGGCAATGTCTCCTGCAGTGAGTCTGGTAGAGGAAAATCAAACGATAACAAGGGAAGAAGTATATGAAGCCGTAAAAATGCTGAAGAGAGGGAAGGCTGTCGGTGTGGAAATATTCCAGCAGAGCTCCTGCAAGTGGGAGGTGAGGCGACAATCACTATCTTGACTTACATCTGCAATAGAATTTGGCAGACAGGAGTGTGGCCCACCTGCTGGACAAAATCAGTCATTATACCACTGCCTAAATCGGGCAACCTAAATGTGTGTCAGAACTATCGAACAATCAGTCTGATAAGTCATCCAAGTAAAGTTCTCTTGAGAGTATTACTTAACAGACTGAATCCTCAGGCGGAGAGTATCATTGCCGAAGAACAAGCGGGCTTTCGAGCGGGAAGGAGTACCATCGAGCAGATATTTAATCTTCGTCTACTGAATGAGAAGTACTCAGAGTATCATCAACCACTCTACCATGCCTTCATTGACTTTCGAAAGGCGTTTGACAGAGTGTGGCATGCGACGCTATGGTTAACAATGAGGCATTTTAAGTTCAACAGTGATTTTGTGAGGGTAATTGCGAACCTTTATCAGCACGCGACAAGCGCAGTCTCAGTAGAGGGAACGCTAGGCGATTGGTTCCGTACGACGGTGGGTGTGAGACAGGGATGTATACTATCCCCCACACTCTTCAATATCTTCTTGGAGAGAATAATGGAGACGACCTTAAAAGGACATGTTGGCACGGTTACAATTGGTGACATGCTTATCACCAACTTCCGCTTTGCTGATGATATTGATGTATTGGCAGGCACAGAGAGGGAACTCCAGGAGTTGATTGGTAGATTGGATAGAACGGCCCTGATTTTTGGTATGGAAATAAATGCTGATAAAACAAAACTCATGACCAATAACGTTGCAGGGTTTCAATCTGTCATAGAGGCAAATGGGCAGGTACTTGAGGCGGTGAAACGTTTCAAATATCTTGGATCGTTGATCAGCGAAGACGGTTCGAAGCCAGAGGTAATTGCCAGAATAGCACAAACAACAGCGGCGCTGACTAGGCTGCAACCTCTTTGGCGAGACAAGCGCCTCGCCCTCGGCATAAAAGTCAGACTACTGCGCTCCTTGGTGCTGTTAATATTTATGTAAGCCTGCGAGACCTGGACCATTACAGCAGATATCCAGGGCGGAATACGTGCAATGGAAATGCGGTGCTATAGAAAACTCCCAAATGTTACATATAAGGATCGTGTCACGAGCGTAGACATCCGTTAGAGAGTTGAAGACGCTATTGGTCATTTTGAAGATCTGTTCACAACTATCAAAAGACGAAAGATGGCCTGGTGCGGGCACGTCGCGAATCCAACGGAATTCCCAACTCGATACTCTTTGGATCCATACCGGGACAGAGAGGGCGAGGACGTCCAAGGAAGAGATGGGTGGACAACATCGCTGAGTGGTCAGGCCTTCGTCAAGGTGAGATACGTCAGGCGGCGACAGACAGAGAGAGCTGGCGTGTGATTTTCATGTCTTCATGTGTGCCCCAACGACCTGATGGGTTACGGGATGAACTGAACTGAACTGACTGAACTTACTTTCCGTGTACAAGTTCCACGTCATACAGCATGCATCCAGTATTCAGCGACATGGATTGTCCTGCTATATACCTACATAAAGTAAGCTGTGCTTACTGCATGTTTTCTGAATGTTAGGGCAGGTCTTCGGGTGGTCTGGGTTTTGTATTGCGCCACTGATACTGGGGTGTCATCATCTGTGTATTTCCTTTTTACATGTTCTTCTGCTCCACAATAAGTCTGTGTAGTGACGTCCTTGTTGTATATGGTAGAAGCTGTCTAGGAAAACATGCTCCTCCCACAGTACGATATCTGGGGCCTTCATTAATTCATAATATCTTTTGAAACGGCGACCTTAATGGTTTACTCACAGCGAATTCTAAATACTTTCTAAAGTATTCCATGGTTTACTCACAGCAAACTCTAAATACTTTCTAAAGTATTCTTTGGTTTACTTACAGTGGACTCTAAATACTTTCTAAAGTATTCCATGTTTTATTCACAGCCAAGAACATGGTTTTTTTATTCGGCACAGTGGTCTATGGATTGTATCGTCTCCTATAATGTGCTAATGGTCAGTGTTTGTAATCGTAAATCAGTTCTAAAAATTTAAATTTGTTTCATTTTTTCAGTGTACTGAATACTATTATTATAATTCCATTTAAGACAATATTCGCATTTCCGAAAGACAACAAATGATCAAAGAAAATATGTTTTTTAATTACATTTATTTTTTACAATCGCTTTAATTGTAAAATGCAATGAAAAACATAAACCATTTCTTTCTTTAAGTAATCTTTACATCTACAACTTACGTCACACACTAATTACATTTCCTCGCAAAAATGAAATTAAAGCGTTGGACGATGGATACTTATAAACAACTAAATGTTACCGAATCCTTATCAGCGGCCTGGGTTTTACTTTCATGTGTTTGACGAAACATAATAAGTTCTGCTCTGTTTTGGTTTCTAATAATCACCTTTACTGCACTCCGACAATGCCCATAGATGCTTAGTTTATCTCTATAAATAGCGACGCGTGTGGATAATGATGGTTCCTGCAGCTCGTTGGTTGTACACACTTTTGCTCCGTCCACTCTTGCGCTATAGTCCGATCGAATCTCGTTCTATTTAAAGATCTGCAGTCTCAATTGTTGATTTATCTCTTGCGGTGCCATCGTGAAACAGACTTGAAAATTTCACACCTATCCATATGAAGTGTGCCTTTAATTGATTTAGGGAAGCAAGGATGTCAACTCTTTTGTTGCATTTAACACACGACTAACCAGGGCAATACATCCACATAAGTTACTCCAGGTTTGATGCCTCTATACATGACATCAACTCATGTGTTAGACAGTTCTTAATTATTTTCAGAAGTAAGAATCAGGAGTCTGCACGATTCATTTTCAATCTGGTGTAGACAAGAACTGGATCTGCTGGCAAGCGTCACGTGTAGGGGTCAACCATTCTTGTTTAGCACTGTTCAATTAAATAGCGTGGAACAGTGAGAGGTAGTAACACTCAAGTAACACTAGGCCTAGTCGTTTTGATACTTTGTAGAAAGGTAAATACCAGCGACATTTGTTTGTTCCTTTTTTGGCGTTGCTTTAAGAAGTATACATTTTATTAGGTATTAATATAACTTATTGGCTAAAGGAAATAAATAGCAAAATTAGTATGGCCACTAAGACGAGACGAACTGCTGCGAGGAAAGGCCAAGTCAGATTATGTGATATGTGTGGCGAAAATGTTAGTATTACTACAACGTTGGAAGATGAAGGAACCGTTTTATGTAGGATATGTAGAGTTGAAGAGACGCAGGCACAAATGGAGTGCAATATAAGGGAAAATGAGAAGAGATTAGAGGAGATAGAAAAGAGGCAGATGGAAATAGAAGGGAAACAAGTGAAAATGGAGGAATTTTTAAAGAAGCTGCAGTCAAGGTGTAGTCAAGGAAGTAAGGGAGATTTGAGTGAGGAAACAGCTCACAGGGCAGAGAGCTTTGGAGAGAAGTATGCACATATAGGTGAGGGGTCAGTTTTGGTAGTAGGAGATTCAATGGTGAGAGAGGTTGGCAGACATTTGTCTAAACAACACAACATGTTTGAAAGAATGGATATTGGGGGAGCAAAAATAGAGGACATAGAGGGGAGAATAAAGAGGTTAGATGACAAAGGAAACAGTCATGTGGTAGTATTGGCAGGTACAAATAATGTAAAGAGAGATGGTACAGAAATAATTATGGATAAATATAAAAGTCTTTTGAGAACACTTAAGGAAAAAAAGTTTAGAAAGGTCACAATGATGGGCATTTTAGACAGAGCAGATGGGTCAGACTATCTAGATAGCAAAATAATAGGTATCAACCTTAGGTTACAGGTGATGTGTGCGGACATGGGAATGGAATTTATTGATGTTGAAGTAGACAAAAGTAAAATGTTAGATAGGGGAGGTTTACATCTAAATGAGATAGGACAGCATGTTGTAGCAAAGTATATGTTCTATCATTGTGTTAGAAATTTAAACTAGTAAGGCCTATGAAGTATGAGACTAAAGATAGGCCTACAATAGGGTGCTATAGAGGATGTAGTCAAAGGGGTAATTTGGTGTCAGGGAAGTGTGAAATACATGGTAGAAAAGCAAACACTAAAATGATAAAGCAGAAGCAAAAAGAGGAAAACCAACAACATTACAAACTAAAATGTTTTTATGCAAATGTGAGAAGCATAGTCAATAAAAGAGAAGAATTGGAACTGTATGTAGAAGAAGAAAAACCAGATATAATATGGTTAACAGAATCATGGACACATGAGGAGATTGCAGATAGTGAACTTGAAATTGAGGGATATACAATGTTAAGGAAAGATAGGATAATTGGAGACAAGACTAAGGGAGGTGGCGTTTTATTATACTGTATAAATTCTGTTAATATAACGATCAAAGATTATTTATCATGTGGTAACAAAAATGAAAGTGTATGGGGAGAAATTGAAAGTGGGGGTGAAAAAACAGTGATTGGAGTGTGCTATAGATGTCCATCAAGTCAAAAAGAGGAAGATGAGGAGCTGAATAGCAGTATAGCAAAGGCAAGTAAAGGGAAATTATTATTAATGGGAGATTTCAACTATCCAGAAATAAAATGGGATATGGCAGAAGCACTTGTAGAGTCAAAACCTTTTGTTACGTGCATAACTGACAATTTTTTAATTCAACATGTAGAAGCAGCCACCAGAGGCAAAAACATACTCGACCTAGTTTTTACCACAGAGGAAAATATGATTGAAAACGTTACCGTTGGAGAACTGTTTGGCTTAAGTGACCATCAAATCATCCGTTGGGATCTTATTGCAGGGAAAGAAGTAAACATAAACACGCGAACATACGACTACTCTAAGGCAGATGTTAAGAGGATGAAAGAGGCAGCGAACCACATAATCTGGAAAGATATTATTGTAGGAACAGATGTTGAACAGGAGTTTTAAAACAGTTCTAGAAACGCTAAAAGAGGAATGTGTTCCATGTAGGGAGGTAAACCCCAAGCGTAAAAAGTGGATAACTAGATTTGTAGTGAAATATAGAAGAGCAAAAAATAAAGCATGGCAAAAATATATAGAGGCAGGTAAATCAAAAGAAACATATGTAAAATATTTGGACAAGCAGAACATATCTCAGAAAGCGAATAAAACAGCAAAAATAGACTTTGAAAAAAAACTTGCTCAGAGGATCAAGACTGACAGTAAAAGCTTCTTTTCTTATGTTAGAAATAAACAAAGAACGAAAGACAAAGTAGGCCCTCTCATAGACAGTACAGGGAAAATAATAAGTGAGAATAGGGAGGCTGCTAATCTGCTCAATCAGTACTTTGGCACAGTCTTCACAAAGGAGGACTGCTCCGAGATCCCAGAGCATATAGATATTTTTCAAAGAGACATGGATACAGCGGGATTAAGATCAATCTGTATTACATAGGAAATGGTTTTTAAAAAATTGGAGGGGTTGAAAGTGAATAAATGTCCAGGTCAAGATGGTATTCACCCAAAATTGCTGTATGAAATTAGAAACCAACTAGCAAAACCATTGGCTATATTATGTTCTCAATCACTTACAAAAGGGATTGTTCCACGGGATTGGAAAGATGCAGGAGTGATCCCCTTATTCAAAAAAGGCAAAAAATCAGATCCGGCAAATTATAGACCGGTGAGTTTAACGAGCATAGTCTGTAAATTGTTAGAGTCAATAATCAAAGAAAACATTGTAATGCATTTAGACAAATTTAATCTAATTAGAAATAGTCAGCAAGGGTTTACTAGAGGGAGTTCATGCTTAACAAATCTATTAGAATTCATGGAGGAGGTTACTAAAATCATAGATAAAGGGGAGCCAGTGGATGTTATTTATCTAGACTTTGCAAAGGCCTTTGATAGAGTACCTCATCAAAGATTATTTCGAAAGTTAAAATCACATGGAATAGGTTGCGAAGTTGCCAAATGGATTGGAAATTGGTTAACGGGAAGAAGGCAGAGGGTGGGCATAAATAAGGAGTACTCTGAGTGGAGTGAAGTGAAAAGTGGTGTGCCACAGGGCTCGGTTTTGGGACCAATTTTGTTCTTGATATATATAAATGATTTGGACATTGATATGAGATCCATGATTGCAAAATTTGCTGATGACACAAAACTATGCAGTAGTGTCTCATCTAAAGCGGAAGTGGATATATTGATGTCGGATTTAGATAAAATTCGAGAATGGTCTGTAAGCTGGCAAATGGAGTTTAATGTAGATAAATGTACAGTCATCCACATGGGTAGATCCAATATGGAACATAATTACAGAATGGGAGAAAACAATATTAGAAGGATAGATAAGGAAAGGGACCTAGGGGTTATAATAGATCATACAGGAGAGGTGAGTGAGCAAGTTAAGGTAGCAGTGAAAAAGGCAAATGCAATGTTAGGTATGATAAAAAGAAATATTAAACATAGGAGCAAGGAAGTGATCGTCAAACTGTATAAAGCTTTAGTTAGACCTAGATTGGAGTACTGTGTACAGGTGTGGAGTCCTTATCATAGAGGGGACATAAACATGCTAGAAAGAATACAAAAAAGAGCGACAAAGATGATAGTGGGATTCCAGAATTACAGTTATGAGGAACGACTCAGAAAAACCGGCCTACAGTGTCTCGAAGAGAGAAGAATTCGTGGTGACTTAATACAGGTTTATAAGATGATCAGAGGAATCGATAAATTAGACTATAACAAGTTTTTTAAAATACAGCCACCTACAATAACACGAGGGCATAGCTACAAGCTGATTAAAGAGAGGTCCAGGTTAGATATTAGGAAATATTTTTTTAGTCAGAGAGTGGTGTCTGCTTGGAATGCATTGCCAGGGGAGGTAGTGGAGGCAGGGACAGTTAATGCATTTAAGAATAAACTGGATGCGCATAGATTTTAGAGCAAGGTGATGTAAATGTAACTGGTTGTATACAGACTCTGCAGGGTCTTCTAAACCAGTATAAAGATGTTAAGTTAAGTTAAGTTAAGTTAATTGGAGAACAAAAGCCTATACGGTCAGGTACAACATACTGACCAGGACGTTGCGTCGGGGTCAGACACAATATACTGACACACACCACTATCTCTTTTCCATATAGCGTTCACTGGAAACAGGCTGATTTCAAGGCAGTTTGGCTGATAAAAAGTGGATCAATGTGATCCCCCTAATAGTGTAGCGAGCGTCGCGCAGATGAAACAAAGCATAGAGCTCTCGCCTGTAGGACCACGGTCTACGTTCATCAGCAAGCTCGGGATGTAAGGAAAGCTACTACAACCTGCCACTAAACTCCCCTTTCAGAGCTGCACAAGAGAAAACATACCCATACCAGAAAATCCATCGCATCAATAACAACTACTTTTTTGTGCGCCCTGAAAAGGACGTTACGTGTCAGGTTGCAGTAGGTTTCCTCACGTCACAAGCGTGCTGATGAAAGCGAACCGGGGTCCTCAAAGCGGTTCTGCTATACCTGGCTTCATCTGTGTGCTGCTCACTACTATAGGAATCACGTAGATTCCTCATCTCGTAAGCCAGGCTGCCATGAAAACAGCCCTTTTCCAGGGAAGGCTATGAAGAATCCATGGTGAGGGTCTTAGCCAGTCAATTTTGCCTGACCCTGATTAACATGTCAGATCAGTGGTGTGTGCCTGACCAGACGTTAGTCGTCCTCTCCACAAGTACGTAAAAACAGATATCATTATGTCTTTTCTTTATTTATTGTCAGATCGAGTCTGACGTCAACGCTTACAAATGGTGTCGCAGACTTCTTTCAAGTTAATATTCATGTGCAGCTCCGTGTGGGTCTCTGTTGCTGATGGCGCCTGCCCGTACAAGGTGAATGACTGGTAGAAGCATTATAGGAACCATACTAACATTCTACTCTTTTATTACAGAATATGGGTGCCCAATAGAGCTGAATCTCAGTCATTTCATTTGAGTTCCCTGTGGAGTATATGTTTTCAATTATTACACGACCATTTCTGAAGTTCCAAGTCACCCTGTGCAGCTCGATCGAAGCACGCCTTTCCTTATGTCACATGTTTTTCTGTGACCTCTTTGCATCTTCTTTTCGTCTTTTTCTTCTTCAATATTTTCTTTTCTGTTTTTCCCCTACTTCTTCTTTCTCTTCCTATCTTTGCTCTACTTCTGTTTCCTTTTCTTGATTGCTGTATTTTGCATTGTTTTAAGACTAAATGTTTAGCTTTCTGTAGAAACCCTGCCTGGATTGAGAGATCTTCAAGTCAAACGGAGATTCGTTTCTGAAGCAAGGTTTTAGTACACTGTTTACAAAGCAAATAAAGTGTACAATAAGTAAGTTGCCCATCGCAAGCGAAGATGGCGACATAATCAGGCTGTTCTCGTCCTGAAGTTGTAACTTTGGCTGAATTTGGATTGTAGTAGAAAGTTCTAGGCATCAACCTCACTCTCTCGTCCTGAACTACTGGTAACCAGTGGCAAGAAATGCAATCAAAGTAACTCAAGATGCAGATACTCAGGTCGTACAATCCGTGAGACCAGAGGTCGCTTGAAACTTGTGGGAGTTGATCGTCCATCGTTTCCTTTACAATTTGAGAGGCGAATGTCGTACTTCTCGACAGCAGCAGTCCCCACACGTAGACTAGAAGATTTCTGCTGAACAGCGGCCACATCTGTAGGTCTAGGTGAGAGACCATTAGCCGATGGCTGAGGGGAGATTCCGGTCATGGCATGCAATGAAAATGGACGCAATGTCCAAGTAGGTCGTGGACACCAACCAATAGTGGTATGCAATCTGTAGTGACGTCCTATCCAACAAAGTGTATTATATAACACGATAACATGACTATATAGGGTTCAGAAACCACACTGAGACAAGAGAACCAAACCTACTTCACAACCACCATATCTTCTTCAGTGTAAACGGACACAGCGAGTACTAACACATCAGGAAAGAAAAACAATTCTTCTTATTTGTCGTTGTTTTCAAACTCCCGTCACCATGTCCTGAAAATAACTTTGCAAGCAGCAGGATGTTGTCTGGAGAACGGAATGGGTTGTGTCGTAGTTTACAGCTTATCTGTTTTATTTGCATCTTTTGGTCCGACACATCCGACTTCAGCAGGAATTGTTGAGTACTGGGTTAGCTATCCTTCTTCTAAGCTAGTCTGCTCAGGTGGAGCATAGTATCCAGGATTAGTAGGTGCATGTTGGGGAGAATCCTGACAACTCTGCTCATGCACTGCTCTGCATCTTGATCCTGAAAGAAATATAAATACATCAAAGGGAAATGGGAACCTCAATGTAATATAAATGAAAAGAAATCTATTGAATGACCCGATCTATTATTCCGCAGTGCGAAAGAAAAACACGAGCCATAATAACAATAGTTGAAAAAACCTTGCAAGAAAGCGAACATTGTAAGATGCCTCAGGATAAACGCAAAAATAACGGGAAAACCCAGCGAAGAATTATATAAATAAACTAAAAGAAACGGGAAAAGAAAAGAGACATGCAAATAGAGAAGAGGGGAGAGTAGAGAGGCCATCGTAAGATTATAAACGGAAAATGTTGATAACGAGCGTCTGAAGGTAACCACTGACAGAGATGAGTCTATATTTGAAAGTAGAGAGGCCATCGTAAGATTATAAACGGAAAATGTTGATAAAGAGCGTCTGAAGGTAACCACTGACAGAGATCAGTCTATATTTCAATTTCAAGTGGTGACGATCGCCCGATGGTACAGAGAAGCTGCCTTCCACCGGTGCCGACCCCCATTGATGTGGTTGGAGACGAGGGATCCAGAATTCAAAGAAATTTCAAAGAAGTGTTACGGTATTGTCAAACAGGCAGTGGCAGAAATGGTGACAGGTAAAAGGAATGAAAGCCATATAGTCCTGCTTACAGATGCCTTGGCCGTAGTCACAGCACTGAAAAGCCAGAAAAATACTGAGCTTAATGATTTAAGAGCAGTACTCTGTCAACTATGCCAGCAGTCCGCACCAAAAACGGTAGTGGTACAGTGGGTTCCATCCCACTGCAACATCCAAGGCAACGAGGAGGCAGACAGACTGGCAAAAGAAGGTGCAAGACTAAAAACAACCAGATACTAGTATGAAATACGAAGAGTCAAAACGGCTTATTAGAGCTAGATACATGACCAAATGGGAAACTGAACATACTGGCTACACCAAAAACGATGCCTATTATGAGTTGAACAGAAGACAGCAGGTCATGGTCTTAAGACTTCGCACTGGCCACAATAGACTTAGGTACCACTTATTCAACAAATTGAAAGATAGGTGGCACTGACGAATGCCCGTGTGGTACCGGAAAAATGACCGCTGAACATTTGCTGCAAAACTGCCCGACATACGAGGATCAGAGAGAGCAGATGTGACCATCACCAGTGGCAACACTAGACAAGCTCTATGGCAGTGTCGACATCTTCAGGATGACGTCTGACAGCGTACGATGAAGAAGAAGAAGTATTGTCCACCAAAATAATTTGTCACGAATACAAAATTCTAGCACACGAGTGACACTAACAACATCATCACCAACAACAACCTGATCAGAAGTTCATCTCCTGTTAGAAGAGCCCAATGAATCTATCTCATCATGATGATGATTCACCGGGTCGTTCTATCTGAAGCATTAGCTTATACTAGCAGCTGATCTATTTATAAACAGTAAATATAACTTGACCTGTTAACTTAACTCGTTTTGAATTCTTTACAGTCTTTATACAATCAGTTTATTTTGCTCGGTTTGATCTAAATAAAACTTTGTGCATCCGATCGATTCTTTAATGAATTCATTGACCCTGCCTCCATTATTTCCTGTGGCAGCGCAACCCAAACATTCACCAATTTCTGACTGAAACCAATTTCCTTATTTCTATTCTGCTCCTGTCCTTAATTAATGTGTAGCTGCCCCCTCTTGTTCTTTTAGTCAGTTGTACTTTGAAAAACTTGGCAGTCTAATGTATTATTTACGTTGTTTGTGGTACAAACGTGTTAAATTCCCACGAATTCTTCTCTGTTCTAGACAATACTGAAGTCTTTTCTCATAACTATAAGTCTGGAATTCAACTATCAGTTTTGTCGCTCTACTTTGTTACCATTCCACCATGTTTATATTCACTCTAAGGACTCCACACTCGAACACAGAAATCCAATCTGCGTCTAACTGACGCTTTATACAATGTGACTATCTTGTCAAGAGTGTGTATTATTGATTCATCGTAATGCATTTGTCAGTACCCTATACATGAATTTGAAAGTAATTAATACCGTATGCCTGATTATTTAGCTGGGTAACCGGATCCGAATGGGCCAAAATACGAAACACAGAAACACGAAACACAGTCATTCTAATAGACTCAATGGGTGTACCCAAAGTAACATCAAGCCGCAAACAAGATAGACTCTCACAACAAAATAAAATCTAATATCGGGTTGATGTCCCCAAAAAACATATCTACTCCCTCATTTGATTTCCGCCCACTATGGAATCCTTGGAAACGAAAAGGCAGATGAGCTTGCAAAATCCGAAAGTGGTGAAATACAGACTTGAAATGCTCAGATCTATACATTAGCAAAGACACTCATGAAACGATCCATGAAGACGGATGGAGAGAACAGCACAACGAATGCAAACTAGAAAATGGCAGCATAGACAAACGTGGCGGAGATGGTCAGACGAAGCTTTCAGAACGGGACAGTGCAGACTCAAGGCCCTGCTAGACAGAATTAGTTTTAGAGAAACTGTAGCATGCGATTGTGGAGCACTGAAGAATACACCTTAACTTATCCTGAAGGACTCTCCCTTTTACACAGACCAAAGAATGGCAGTCTGGCCTACACAGGCGACCGTAATCTGTAAGCTGTAGGAAACAGGCAAAGGCTTGAACCTTCGTGAACCTCAACGGGCTAGAAACAGAGCATCAGATGGAAGAAAAAGAAGAAGACTATAGTCTGTATGATGCTTTCACTGAGTTACCTATTAACTCATCTAATGACTAACTAAACGACTGATCTGTTGGTTGATTAATTATTGAGACGATTTTTGAAAACAATATCTTTATTTTAGGAATGTGACTGTGACGGTACACACATTGTGTGTCCAACAAAAGGGCTCACAACGATTCCAGAACTTTCTGGCGATAAATATGGATGGCGATATATGGATGTGGAGGTAATTCTAAATAACGAAAAATATATATTTTTGACATTGGTTTTGTGAGTCTGTGTCTGCAAGATGTGGGAATCACGAAAATGTGTGCTTAGAATACTAGTCCTCTGGTCAGAAGAACTTGGGTTCGAGCATTAAAAGAAAACACGTATTTAAAAAAAATGATATAGTAGGCGTGGCGGTGGAGGTTGGGGTGTGGGGGGGGGGGGGGGAGGGGTGTTGGCGTCAGTTGAATTGGAAGTTTAATTACTGATGGACAATTTATCAATTAGATGCACAATTAATCAATTAAAGTCCGTAGCTCCTATCGATGCATAGGCGATTGACAGCTTTCCGTCAGCATACACAATCTTCAGGTGTAGTCACTTCGTTCTATTACTTTTTTTCTCTCTCTCTCTTTCTCTCTCACTCTCTCTCCCTCTCTTTCTCTCCCCCTCTCTTACTCTCTTATATTGAGGATTTCAAATACGAATATTTGTGACTATGTCTGACGGCACCTTTCGCAACATCTGCCCTATCAAACCAGATTTCCGTCCCTTCATTTGTTGTTCCAGTGGTAATTATAAGATCATTTCCCTTTGGTCATTTCCTCAAAATGGCATATCGTTTTAAGCCCAAAATCCTTCGTCTTTTCATATTACTATAATTCCGGAATCCCATTATCAGTTTAGTCACTCTTCTTTTTATTATTTTAGCCATGCTCATATTCCATTTACGATAAGGACTCTTACTACATAAAACAGTACTTTAATATAATGATTTATTCAGTTTGAGTATTGTTTACTTGTTCCAATGTTAAACAAAATGTTTTCTAATTGCACCTAACAGTGCATTTGTTTTTTACACTGATACCTGGACTTGCTGACTTACTTTACCTGAATGATCTATTTTAAATCCTAGATCCCTTTCTTTTATATATACCTTATGTAGTTCTCTGGCATCATACAACTATATTCTACATTGGATCTACCTATGTAGAAGACTGTATATTTTTCTACATTAAACTTCGTCTCCCAGCTCTCAGACCATTCTTAAATTGTATCCCCTGCTGAAGTCGGATGTACCGGACCGAAAGGCGCAAAAAAAGGCGGTCAAGCTACGAAACAGCGCATTCCGTTATCTGGACTTCATCCTGCTACTTCCTAAACCTATGTTATGGCTTGGTAGCTGGAGATTGAGCACGAACGAAGAAGAAGAAGAAGTAGACGAAATTGTATCTAAATCTGACCTCGATATATCCAACGCTGCGTTAGCTGAGACACTTATGTGCAGTTCTGTGCCATCCGTGAATTTGACAGTCAAAGATCCGATATCAATGTCCACATTATTTATACATCTGTGTTGTGCCAGGCATGGTTACTACCATTCATTTATTAGGTCCAGGATCTCAGAACAAGTCTCGGCGTTGTAGGAGTAATCAAAATCAACGATCAGAAATATCCTTTGAGAAACATATTAGAATCATTCTCTAATGGAAATATTCAAAAGTACATTCTAACAACAACAACAAAATGCAAGAACGTGAAGAACTTCTGAAAATTAAAAGGGCACGAAACTCGACTGGAACGTTTCAGTTTCAAGGACAAATGTTATGTTTAATAATGTAGCACGAGGAAAAGTCCTGAGAAAAGTAAAAAACAAAGAACTAAGTTGCACTGGAGAAATTCTAATCATACGAAGCAGAAGAAAATATTGATACAAACCGGAGTAGACGCGATAGACACGCATAATAAGAAACATACAATTCTAAATCAGGTGTTCAATCACTGATAAACAGTAACCAAACGTAACTTATATTGTTGTTATTGTTGTTGTTATTGTTGTTATCCCATTGCCTCATTGCAAATATCCTCTTGGCAGCAAAATATCATTTTTATGTAAATACAGATATTCTTCAAATGCTGCACAGCTCAGTACAGTGTATTGTAAATTGACGGCAGAGATTGTAAAATATATTTCCAGACGTCCATTATTTCCAGACGTCCATTATTTCCAGACGTTCATAAGCGCTTTGTAATCCGTTCAATATTTAGTTTCATCGTGCAGAAAGCATTGTCTGCACAAAGGCAAGTGCCGAGGGATAATCCGGTTTAGTTGACTATTGACTGTTCGAAACTGACAGATCAGACTTTGATCATTTCAATGTAGTCTATTTGTATCACATTATTTTATTCTTTGTTGTCATTTTGACACTCTACAGACAAACAACATTACAGTAATCCCACCTGGAAGATTGCCCGCAAACTTGACAAACTTGAACTTCTTCAACAACCCAATCACAAGCATTGATGTCGCCGCCTTTGACGATTCTCAGAATACGTTGCAGGCTATCTCATTTTCAGGAGCCTATTTTACGAGGATTCCAGACGCGATTCTTCATCTGCGAGTTCTGGACTCGTTCAGCATATACAACACACCTATCCAAGACTGGAATGTGAACGTAATGAAAAGTATAGGCTCAACTGTGGAGAACCTTTATTTGGTGAACGTCAGCCTAAAGACCTGGCCTGACTGGATGCAGTACTTTCCTCACGTATACGAATTAAGCTTAGAGTCAAACTTTATCTCTTCACTTCCTGACAACGCTCTCGATATTCAATCTAACATCCTAAGAGTCCTTATCTTTGACAACAATAATCTAACAGCTGTTCCTAAAACAATATCGAACCAGAAAGCGTTGCTGTCTCTCAACCTGGGCTATAATATAATCACTGATCTTACATGGCTGCCACAGTCCACACAGCTGTCAGAACTAGCTCTGATGCATAACCGAATATCAGACGCTAAACATCTAAGCAACACACTACGACCTTTGGCTGACATCTTATCATCTGTTGAATTGTTCGGAAACCAGCTTACTGAGATTCCAGACTTGTCTTTTATGAAACTCGTGAGCACTTTAGACTTATCACAAAATAAAATGTCTTCCCCTTATTCTGGTAATATATCTTCAGAAGTTTCAAATCTGGAACTGGATTACAATTCATTTCTGTCTATTCCTCATATTTTCTTTTATTTACCTTATATTAACACTATATCACTAACCAGCAACGCTGTTACTGCGATCCACGATTACGAAATCCCTGTATGGATAGAAGAGATTGATCTAGGACACAATTTCTTAACGGAGCTAACAGACACAAGTTTTCCAGAAAACTCTAAATTAAATTATCTATTCCTCATTTCCAATCCAATAGTTAAAATCTCAGACAAGGCATTTATAAATCTGAAACATCTTACAACATTAAGCTTGGAAAACTCACGACTAACACGGTTACCCTTAGCTCTGGATTCACTGACCAGATTGAATGTGTTAGAATTAACCGGCAGCACTTCCCTGGTTTGTACTTGTCAGGAGAAGAGCCTTGGTCCTTGGATACTCAGTCTAGAACCCCCTATAGAAGCAAACTGTGGTCAGGCTAGCATATATGACTTCTTCTTCACTTTGATCCAAGATTGTCCAACTTGAGAATTATGCATTTCTAATCAGACGAGACTATATGGCATGTGTTTATGTGCAATTACTCTTTAAATTGATACAGTCTTGAATTTTGAGATTAATTGCGTGCATTAATTTAGAATAATTAAATGCGCGGTTTGCCTAATGCATGTATTAATTAAGTCATTTCTACAGTTTAGTGTGCTTATCATTCTGTTCAACGACGGCTTTTTAATTATACTGTAAAACTGGTGTTTTTTGACAGCAACATATATTTTTAATCATCAGCTTGTCAAATGTAACTGACTGTAGAATTTCCGCACTTTGTTTGAGAACAATAAATTCGTTTGGGTTTTACCAGTGTAGCCCTCATTTATGTGTTAAGTTTATATGTATGTATTTATATACATATATATATATATATATATATATATATAAATATATATATATATATATATATATGTATATGTATATATATATATATATATATATATATATATATATAAATATTTACATGAAGCGTGTTCAAATGAAACCTAACCGAACTGCACCAAGTGAGCACACATACAATCCGCATGATGACGTCACTAATGGTGTAAGCATGTAAGCAGCACATACAACAGTCAAGTTTGCAAATTTGTATTATCCTCCGACTCATAGTTTTTTTCAGCAAACCGTTGAAAACATGGCGGGGGTGATTCGTTCAGAGTTGATCAGCTAGCGGTGATTCGTTTTCTAACAGCTACAGGATGTCGACCAGTTCACATTTGTCGGAGAATGCAGGGAGTGTATGGTGACACAAGTGTGTTGAAGATAACAGTGAAGAACTGGACAACGATGTTTCAAGAAGGACGTGAGTTAACGAAAGTTTATCCGAGACCAGGTCATGTGCACATTGTTGAGTCAGAAGCTGCAATTGTCAAAATTGATTTAGCAATTTGGCTGGACCGTCGCCGGAGCCTAGATCGGCTAGCAGAGGAATTCACTATGCCTTTAGGGGCAGTTAATATTGTAGTTAGCATAAAACTAAAGTATCGGAAATTAATTGTGTTCACAAACCACCATAAAGAAGAACGCATAGGATGGAGTTTGAACCATTTGCTGCTATACGGAGAGGAGGGTGATTCGTTTCTTTTGCGCTTAATGGCAGATGATCAATCGTTGTGCCACCACTGTGAGCCGAACAGCAATACTGCTAGTATGCAATAAAAACTTCTCGGATTACCGAATCCAAATAAATTCAAGGCACACTTTTCCGCTGGTCATATTATGATGAAAGCGTTTCTTCCCCCCCCCCCCCCTCCCCCATGAGGTACTTTTGTTTAAAGAGCCTGGCGTGAGTATCAATGCCATCCTTTCCAATGACACACTAGACAATCTGTTGCACGGCAATGCGCGTCCACATGTCGAGAGCTTTGTTCAAAAAGTGTTAGCACAGAAAAGATGGGAAGTACTGCCACACCCCCTTATAGCCCCGATATATCCCCTTGTGACTTCCATTTCTTTATATCCTAACAAAAAAATTATGAAGGGACAAAGATTCGACACCGATGCAGAGATCATAGCCTCCGTGACCAAGTGGTTCAAAGGATTTATGTTCAGATATTGTAATAAGTAATGATTAGCATTAGCTAATAAGTAATGATTATCAAAAGCTAATAAGTAATGATTAGCACTCGTAAAAGTTTGGGCTTTCTGTTGTACGCCTGAAATATGTATACATATATAGTTTGTGTGATATACCCATTGTGTATTATCTTGTTTTAATGCATCCCGTTAGCCTAACTCAGCATAGTTCAGTCACTAGCTCGGTTGATACGCCACTGTGTGGCAGGTATGGACCGTACTTACCTTCTAAATCAACCGAAAATCACCTGTATTGCACAGTTAAAACATGTTTCTCTCGATGGCGTCATTAACATTATAACACACACTCACTCAAAGCTGTTTGAATAATCTCGAAGCGACATACAGCGTATATTGGATATCATGTACCCATAACTCATGAAAGGAACTACATACAGAGTTGAAATAAATGTATTGATATTGATATCAGCAATAGAATGCTCAGTAACAATTTGAGCTGGCCATGCCTTTCCGTTCACAAGTTGAAATGTCTTCATTAAAAAAAAAAAAAGATAAATAGATGTATGCATACACACATACTCACTCTCTCACATACATACACACACACACACACACACACTCGCACAGTCACACTCGCACATACACATACATGTACACACACACTGACACACAGTCGCACATACACACACACACACTCGCACATACACACACCCACTCATACACAGTCCTACTCGCTCACACATACATATGCACACACACACACACACACACACACACAAACATACACATATACATTTTCAGAAATGTAATTTAGATGACGCATTTCAACGACAGTTTACAATTTGCTAATTCATAGTTACTCATAAAGGAATAAACATACATATGGTATATGCTAGTTTGTGTATATGTTTATATGTATGTGTGTATGCATGTATGTATGTACGTATGTATGCATGCGTGTGTGCGTGTTTGTGAGTTCGTGTGTGTGTATGTGTATGTGTGATGGAATGAATGTATGTATGTATGTATGTATGTATGTATGTATGTATGTATGTGTGTATGTATGTATGTATGTATGTATGTATGTATGTGTGTATGTATGTATGTATGTACGTATATATGTATGTATACATGTATGTATATATATGTATACATGTATATATGTATGTATGTATATATGTATATATGTACTCATGTATATATGTATGTATGTATGCGTGTATGTGTGTATGTGTATGTTCGTGTATGTATATATTCAAGTACGTGCGTGTGTATGTGTATACGTATGTATGTATGTGTGTAGGAGTGTGCGTGCGCGAGCGTGTGCATGCGTGTGTGTGTGAAAGAGAGTGTGTGAGCGTGTGTTTGTGGGGGAGGGGTGTGGGTGATGGGTGTGGAAGTGAGTGTGCGTGTGTGTGTGTGTATGTGTATATTATTGCATTTTATTGTGAATAGAACTTTGAGGTACTGAATTCTTGCACATATCCCAGACTATGACATCAATCTTGAAAATAAAAATGATTCAGAACTGAAAATGCTTTAGAAAGAGTGGCAAACAGTCATCATTAATATCCATGTTGTCATGCCATCGCACACAGCACCAGTTAATGTGATACAATGTTGCCCTTAAACAGTCAAGAGTTCCAGTACACTTTTAAAAAAACTATCTCAAATGTAGAACCATGTTCCCTGTTCTGAGGTAAGTGGTGTAGTGATGATGGAAACTTGTTGTTTTCACATATGAAGTCGGTCTGGTTGTTTGTCATGTGGTCTGATGACACCCATGGCGCGTGTAAGAAAATATGCTGCGGGCAATAACCAGTTGTTTTATAGCAGTTTAAGTCCAAATGTAACTCCATTTTCATTGTAAGCCTAGACGATGATCATCATAGGGATCAGCCCGAAGTGCAGTGACGTCGACTCCTTACACAACAGGACCGTTTAAATTGTTCCAATATTCAACAGAATTTCTGAAATATGTTGAGACTGGAGAGCGAACCCTGTGCTTTTGCATGAACCGCAGCCGCTCTAACAGCATTACAACCTGCGCTGTCTATGTACATGTACTGTTGTCTTATAACGCTCCCCATTGCTATTTGAGTTATAGCTATGCTTCGTAGAACCTAGTCATGCGTAAATGGTAACCACATTTTTGTCTTCTACTTCGCATGTGAAACAATTATTCCATTGTTAGTTTAAAGATACATTTCATTATTTGCATATGTCAATGATGCTAGTTAAAACTTCCGAGGTTACTATAATTGTTTCTGAACATAACAGGGGCTGCAACTAAAATAAAATTTAGCAGAAGGAAAATTATCTTCTTCTTCTTCTGCGTACGCAGTCAGACAGTAACCATTATTTTTTCGAAAAAAGCGGCGGTCATCCTGAGGCTCTCGCCACTGCCATAGAGCTTGTCTTGCAGTTCCACTGGTAATGGCCACATCTGCTCTCTCTGATCCTCGTATGTCGGGCAGTTCTGCAGCAGATGTTCAGCCGTCATTTTACCAGTACCGCACGGGCATTCGTCGGTACACCCTATCTTCAATTTGTTGAATAGGTGGTACCTCAGTCTGTTGTGGCCAGTGCGAAGTCTGAAGACAACGACCTGCTCTCTTCGGTTCAACTGGTAATAGGCATCGTTTTTGGTGTAACCATTATGTTCGGTTTCCCATTTGGTCATGTATCTGGCTTTGATAAGCCGTTTTGACTCTTCGTACGTCATACTGGTATCTGTTTGTGGTAGTCTTGCACCTTCTTTTGCCAGTCTGTCTGCCTCCTCGTTGCCTTGGATGTTGCAGTGTGACGGAACCCACTGTGCCACTACCCTTTTTGGTGCGGACTGCTGGCACAGTTTGCAGAGTGATGCTCTTAAGTCATTAAGCTCAGTGTTTTTCTGGCTTTTTAGCGCTGTGACTACGGCGAGAGCATCTGTCAGCAGGACTATATGGCTCTCATTTTCAATGTGTGTCACCATTTCTTCCAACGCCGCCCTCAGTGCCTCTGCCTCCGCTCTGAAATTGCTTGTGTACTTACCAGTAGCGAATGACATTGTTATTTTTCTGCCATTTGGTAGGTTCAGGAGTGCTCCTGCCCCTCCGTTCTGTGTAGTGTTTGTTACAGAACCGTCGGTGTATGCATGGGTCCAGTCCATGCTTGGGTAGCTTTTCGTTATGAAGCTTAGGGTAGTATCTCTCCTTTCTTTTTCAGTCTGGCAGTTTTTGTTTGCAATACCTGGTATATTTTCTACCACCTCTGGAAATATATCCTGCCTCCAGGTAGGTTTTCGTACAGTAGTGATGGGTTTTGGTGTTGTTTGTGCGTTTATGAGATCTTCGTGCATCTTTGCTTTGGCTATTTCTGCAAAGTTTCTCCACTTTAGTTTCCCATTTCCCAAATTGTTTAGTCTCTGGTACATTGGGTGGTCGGTCAGTCTTCGGAGTTTCTCTGACTGCAGCTGGGCTCTGCAGTCTCTTCTGTCGGTCATGGATTGCAGTTTTGTAATCTTTTCAAGTTCTACAATTGGCGTTGACTTCATGCCCCCTGTTATAATTCTCAGGGCTTGGTTTTGAAGTTTGTTAACTTTATCGAAGTTTGCCTTCGCTGCTGTTGTCCATGCTGCAATGCCATACTCGAGAACTGGTCTCACTCTTCCAGTATACAGTTTCTTTAGTATGCCTTCGTCTGCTCCCCAGCTTGTGCCAGCAAGTTTCCTCATGATTGCCATTCTTTCTCTGGCTTTCATTCGGTTTCTCTCAATCTGACTTTTCCATGTCATGCGCCGATCAAATGTGACTCCCAGATAGGTTGGGTTGTCGTTTGGCTGCAGGATGTTGCCATTTAGACTTAATTTGGTACTTTGGGGTTTTAATGAAAGCGAGAATATTGTGCATGTGGTTTTCTCCTCGTTTATTTTGACCAGCCATGAGTTCGCCCACTCTTCCAGCGATGTTAGGGCCGTCTGCATCCGATTTCTTGCTATGGTGAGATTCTTTTCAGAGGTCCACATAGCCAGATCGTCTGCAAACATTGAGCTATGGACTCTTCTTGGTATATTCTCTGTAATATCGTTTATATATACCAGGAAGAGTGTGGGTGACAATACTCCCCCTTGGGGTACTCCCTGCTCGAGTGTCCCCTTTTTGCTCATCTGCCCTTGTACTTGGACTCTGGCCGTTCTTTGTTTGAGGTAGTGGTTGATCCACTTGTACATCTTCCCAGAGACATCACTTCTTCTTAGCTTGACTCTAAGTCCATCTTTCCAGACTTTGTCAAATGCCTTTTCCAGATCCACCCAAACAGCTACTGTGTGTTTCTGTGCCTGGTAGGCATCTTCTATCTCCTGGGCTATGAGGATGACCTGGTCCTCAGTGGATCTGTGCTGCCTAAAGCCGGCTTGCTGTGGAATTAGTATTCGTTTTTCTTCCAGATGCCACATCAGTCTGGTGTTTATCATCCGTTCCATCAGCTTGCCGACACAGCTCAGTAGGCTTATGGGCCTGTATCCATTTGGATCTGTTTTGTCCTTTCCTGTTTTTGGTACTGGTACCAGTATTGCATCTTTCCATGCCTCTGGTACAATTCCCCTTTTCCTACTTTGGTTCAGAAACGATAGCAGTTTCTTCTTTGCTGTTTGGCCCAGCCCCATCAGCATTTCGTTTGTTATCCCGTCTTTTCCGGGTGATTTCCTTTTCTTTAGTGTTCTCAGAAGGAAAATTAGAGTCTCCTTCTTTTTGTTCTTCATCCTCCTTCGTCTTCTTTTTCTTCAACTTCTTCTTCAAGTTAGTCTGTGCTCTCTTCTGTGAAGCTCACTGAGGAGCCTTCCATTGCACTACAGGCAGGAATTCTAATGATGTGAGGAGAGCAACTGTAACCTGCTATCAAAGAAAGTCGTCAAGAATACATCTGAAAAGCAAATTACATTAGCATTAACAAAAAGGTAGCATCATCCTATAGTCACTCATGACTGGAAGGGGCTACTACCAATATATTTTAATACACGAAGAGGGAGTATAAAAAGTGCCAGGTGAAACATACTGATCGAAACTCCATCTCATTGTCTCGTTTGTGATCCTTCAGACATGCAGCGTGTGACGCTATTAATCTGTTTAGGGTCAAGCTTACATCGCATTGTACTGCTGTTAAGATGGCTCCACTCCACCTTTGTAATTGCACCTCGGGATGTAAGAAGAGAACCACTGCAACCGGTTACAACTGAAACGATGTCAAGAGTTAAGCCTTGGCAAAAAGCATCTACCATCATCATACGCTGGAAGATGTGTATACACACACCTGAAGAGCGGGTTATCATGATGTCATTAAGAAAGTTTGGTGACAGGTATCAGTCTATGTGTCAACCTGTGTGACTCTCTCAATGTCTATCTGTGTGACTCTCAATGTCTACCTGTGTGACTCTCGCAATGTATACCTGTGTGACTATCAATGTCTACCTGTGTGACTTTCTCCATATATACATGTGCGACTCTCTCCTTGTCTAGATGTGTGACTCTCTCCATGTCTACATGTGTGACTATCCATGTCTACCAGTGTGACTCTCTCCATGTCTACCTGTGTGTCTTTAAATGTGTTTCCATGTGCCAGTGTATGTCTGTCAAATCGTGTATTGTATGCATGTCTACCTGTGCAACTCTCTGTATGTATGTTAATGTTACCGTCTGTATGTATGTCTGTGTTAATGGCCGTATGTCTATTAGTGTTACTGTATTATGTATGTTAGTGTTAGTGTATGTATGTCTGTTAGTGTTCATGTATGTATGTCTGTTTGTATTACTATCTGTATGTCTACCAGTACAACTGTCTGTATGTATACTTGTGTATTATCTGTATATCTACCAAAGTGTTTGTACATCTTCTTATATAACTGTCTGAATGTCTACCTGTGGCACTGTTGTATGTTTACCTGTGTAACTGTCTGTATTTCTACATATGTAATGTATACGTATGTCTACCTGTGTAACTGTCTGTATGACTTCCTGAAGGACCTTTGTGTATCTACATGTATAACTGTATGTATGTCTACCCGTGTAACAGTATCTAACTCTTTTAATGTGGCCGTATGTGTGGTTAAATGTGTGACTGTTTGTATGTCTGCTTGTGTGAATGTCTGCATGTCTAAGTTTATGTTTTTATGTATGTCTTTCTGTGTGACTGTCTTAATACCTACTTTTGTAACTGTGTGTATGTCACCCTTGGGGTTTTCTGCATATCTACATGGGTTATTGTCTGTATCGCTCTGTATAACTGTATATATATATATATAATATATATATATATATATATATATATATATATATATATATATATATATATATATATATATATATATATATATATATGATTGTGCCTATCAGCTCATACTGGACATACATGTGCATTTACACTAGTTTTGGAACACACACACATCTGAGAATGGAACTTGAGTTATCTTATTATCATGTTTTGCTGTGTTTTTGTCCCATGACGTTTCACTAGCCCATGTTTTTTCATGACTTTTCACTAGCCTATATTGTTTCATGACGTTTCACCAACTATGTTGTTTCGTGACGTTTTACTAGCCTATGTTGTTTTGTGACGTTTCACTTGCCTATATTGTTTCGTGACGTTTCACTAGCCTATCTTGTTTCGTGACGTTTCACTAGCCTATATTGTTTCGTGACGTTTCACTAGCCTATGTTGTTTTGTGACGTTTCACTAGCCTATATTGTTTTGTGACGTTTCACTAGCCTATATTGTTTCCTGACGTTTCACTAGCCTATATTGTTTCGTGACGTTTCACTAGCCTATGTTGTTTCAGTAGCCTATATTGTTTCGTGACGTTTCACTAGCCTACGTGGGGACGGCGTGGGGTAGTGGTTAAGTAACACGGCTCACAATCAGAAGGTGCATGGTTCGATGTCTATCGCAGCATCGACCGTTACCATGGGGAAGCAAACCCTTAGAAATAGCAGGAGGAAGCAGACCCTTACATAAAATGCATGCTGAAGTCGGATGCACTGGGCCGACAGGGGCAAAATAAAAACCACAGTGCAACGAACACCCGCCTTAGGGAATACAGAAATAAGGCGAAGGTAAAAAAGAAAAAAAAAAACTAGCCTATGTTGTTTCGTATCTTTAGAGCTAATTTTTTTTTACCCATTTACGTATGTTTTTTTTTTAAAAAGACCTTTAGTTTCTGCTTTCTTCGTTAATCAGATGGTAGGTGTGTTTCTAGTCCGTCCAGTGTTCTAGATTAAGCCAAAATGAGATCAATAGTACACGATACACAACACATGAAATGGAGTGGCGTCATTTACGCTTATCTTGTCACATTATTAACCAAAAGAGCCTGTGAACAGTTCCTGAAGGTAAGAGTCTGCAGTTCAGTGTTCCACTTATCGCGTGTTACGTAACTGACACTGTACGTTATGTTTTGTCATGGGACGATCCGGCTCATCCAGCTGCAAATGAGTAGCTGGATGCTAAAGATATTGACAAGGGAGCAGCGGGAAAAGGAGCTAGTCAATCCATTTTGGAAATGCTGAGACATTGTAAAGTAGGCATTGCACTTCATGTGTTAGCATTAGTTTCTTTGCCCCAGGTCAAAGCCAATATTCAAGTAGATGCAGACAAGAAGCCCTCCCTGCACATGAACATAGCAACTATCAAGGGTAAAGAATAGCAGGAGGCATGCCATAGATGGCTCAATCAGAGATAACGGTTGGTCAGGTAACCACAGCAGAGACCATCAAGAAAAGTGAAGAGAGACTATCACTAGTTAATTAACACTCTGGAGAGACAATGAAGAGACTGGCGCAGTGGGAAAGCTGACCTATGGGTTAAAAAGCTAATACGTGAAAATGTGTGATGCTGATGCTGTCTTATACACCGATGGATAAGTTCTACGGTGTAAGACGGCCGGTAGGGGCTTATCTGCTAGAATGAGAGGCAGGGTCGTTGGTGAAGGAAGCGGTACATATTTGATATCAACATCCAGTAACAGAATGGTGATCGTCTTCTTCTTCTTCTTCTTCTAGGTACGCTGTCAGACGTCAACCTGTATTTGTTTTCAAAAATAAACAGCGGTCATCCTGAGGCTGTCGACACTGCCATAGAGCTTATCTAGTTTTGCCACTGGTGATGGCCACATGTGCTTTCTCTCATCCTCGTATGTCGGGCAGTTTTGCAGCAAATGTTCAGCGGTCATTTTCCTGGTACCACAAGTGCATTCATCAGTGCCACCTATCTTCAGTTTATTGAATAGGTGGTACCTCAGTCTATTGTAGCGTGTGCGGAGTCTGAAGACCACGACCTGCTCTTTTCTGTTCAACTGGTAATAGCTATCGTTTTTTGTGTAGCCAGTATGTTCTGTTTCCCATTTGGACATGTATCTCGCTCTAATAAGCATTTTGGACTCTTCGTAGGTTACACTAGGATCTGGTTGTGGTAGTCTTGCACATTCTTTTGCAGTCTGTCTGCCGCCTCGTTGCCTTGGGTGTTACGATAGGATGGAACCCACTGTACCACTACTCTTTTTGGTACGGACTGCTGGCATAGTTGACAGAATACTGCTCTTAAATCATTAAGTTCAGTATTTTTTAACTTTTTAGTGCTGTAACTACGGCCAGGGCATCTGTGAAATGGACTATATGGCTTTCATTTCTTTTGCCTGTCACCATTGCTTCTACTGTTGCCCTCAGTGCCTCTGCCTCCGCTCTGAAATTGCTTGAGTATTTTCCAGTTACACCTGACAGTGTTATTTTTCTACCACTTGGTAGGCTCAGGAATACCCCTGCCCCTCCGTTATGTGTTGTGTTTGTTACAGAACCGTCGGTGTATGCATGGGTCCAATCCATGCTTGGGTAGATTGTCGTTATGTACCTCAGTGTTATGTCTCTTTTTTTTGTTTTTCAGTCTGGCTGTTCTTGTTTCCAATACCTGGTATATTTTCTACCACCTCCGGAAATAGATGCTGCCTCCAGGTAGGTTTGCGTACAGTAGGGATGGGCTTTGGTGTTGTTAGTGTGTTCATATGGTCTTCGCTCATCTTTGCTTTCGCTATTTCTGCAATGTTTCTCCGCTAAAGTTTCCCATTTCCAAATCTATTTAGTCTCTGATGCATTGGATGGTCTGTCAGTTTTCTGAGTTTCTCTGCTTGCTGCTGGGCTCTGCAATCTCTTATGTCGGTTCATGGATTACAGATTTGTAATCTTTTCAAGTTCTACAATTGGCTTTGACTTCATGCCTCCTGTTATAACTCTCATGGCTTGGTTTTGGAGTTTGCTAATTTTATCTAAGTTCGCCTTTGCTGCTGTTGTCCATGCCGCAATGCCATACTCGAGAACTGGTCTCAATCTTCCAGTGTACACATTCTTTAGTATACTTTCGTCTGCTCCCCAGCTTGTGCCAGCAAGTTTCCTCATGATTGCCATTCTTTATCTGGCTCTCATTCGGTTTCTCTCGATCTGACTTTTCCATGACATGCGCCGATCACATGTGACTCACAGATAGTTTGGGTTGTCGTTTGGCTGCAGATATTTGCCGTTAAGACTTATTTTGTTGTTCTGGGGTTTGTTTGAAAGCGAGAATATCGTACATGTTGTTTTTTCCTCATTTATTTTGACCAGCCATGAGTTCGCCCACTCCTCCAACGATGTTAGGGCCTGCTGGATCCGATTGCTTACTATGGTGAGATTTTTTTTAGAGGTCCACATAGCCAGATCGTCTGCAAACAAAGAGCTGTGGACTCTTCTTTGTTGATTCTCTGTGATGTTGTTTATATACACCAGGAAAAGTGTGGGTGACAGTACTCTCCCTTGGGGTACTCCCTGCTCAAGTGTCACCTTTTTGCTCATCTGCCCTTGTACTTGAACTCTGGCTGTTCTGTTTTTGAGGTAGTGGCTGATCCATCTTTACATTTTCCCACAAACTTAACTTCTTCGTAGCTTGACTTTAAGTCCCTCTTTCCACATCTTGTCAAATGCCTTCTCTAAATCCACCCAAACCGCTACTGTGTGTTTTTTCTCCTGGTAAGCATCCTCTATTTCCTGGGCTATGAGAGTGATCTGGTCCTCGGTAGATCTGTGCTGTCTAAAGCCTGCTTGCTGTGGAATTAGTATATGTTTTTCTTCCAGATGCCACATCAGTATGGTGTTTAGCTCCATCAGTTTTCCTACACAGCTCAATAGACTGATAGGCCTGTATCCATTTTGATCTGTTCTATCTTTTTCTTTCTTTGGTTCTGGTATAAGTACAGCGTCTTTCCATGCCTGCGGTAAAATTCCCTTTTTCCAGCTTTTGTTCAGGACTGATAGTAACCTCCTCTTTGCTGTTTGGCCCAACCCCATCAGAATTTCGTTTGTTACCCCATCTTTTCCTGGCGATTTCTTTTTCTTTAAAGTTCTCATGGCCTCTTCCATTTCATTCATTGGAATGGTGATCAAAGCAGGGATTTGGTACCTATGTAATTAGAGATGTAATCTGCTCTGACTCTCCTTCAGTGATTTTGAAGGTGCAGAAAAGCTGGCTTTGATATGAGTGGAAGGTAGACATAAGGGTCTTTGCTTGGGCCATGCTGCAGTTTGTAGGAATGAAAGAGCTGACATCCATCTTTCAGTGGCACCCGATTTGTAAGAATTGGCAATGGATATAGGTGATTTTTGAAGTTGATCAACGATTGACTTTTGGATTAAGACACTGCAGTCAACGAAACAACAACGCACTCTTATTCTATCCGCTCAGGCGCCTTTCTCTCCAGACATGAATACTGTTAGGGAAGTAATGGCAGTTAGGAAGGGAACTGGTCGCCTCACCACATAAACAAATCTTATGTCTCGTACAATGAAGTCGTTAAAACTGCATCATTGGCAACAGTGTCTTGTGTTAGGGATTATTTGTATTTCTTAAAGTGTTACTCATTAGGATCACAGGACATCTTTCTATTTGACAGAGAATGTGGTTAAGAAACTCATCATGTTTATAAGAAGTTCAACAGTAATCGCATCAAATTATTTGTTTAATACCTCTGTTCTAGGTTCCACATCATGTTTTCAATGTTGTGTAAGGTCGTTATTCCTCAACCCTTCATCCATATTATTTGTTTCCATACTTAGAGATCATCAGGTGGGCTGGGGCGTGTGCTTCTCCACTGTTGCATGTCTCATCATCAGGTGGGCTGGGTCGTGTGCTTCTCCACTGTTGCATATCTCATCAGCAGGTGGTCTGGGTCGTGTGTTTCTCCACTGTTGCATGTCTCCTCAGCAGGTGGTCTGGGTCGTGTGTTTCTCCACTGTTGCATGTCTCGTCATCAGGTGGGCTGGGTCGTGTGTTTCTCCACTGTTGCATGTCTCATCATCCCTGTAACCACATCTATTTAGCTGAAGTTCTTCCCACATCGTGATAAACCAGTTCGGAATACATGAAATGACTTCCATAGGACGTTCGGCAAGTAGTGTCCATGCGCAGGCTACTCCTGTATCTCGATGCAGTAGAGCTGCGACAGTTCATTCTTTGTTTGATGCAGTGTTTTCTACGACTATTTTGTTGGGGCTGTGTTGACAGTAAGAAACTTCATCTAGATTATAATCTTGCGCACAGCACCTGGTCTCCAAACACCGTCAATCGTTTACTTGTTTATATCATTCAATTTCTAAAGAGATACTTCTTTGTGTCTCAGATGATGGCACACCGATCATAAGGTAAACATTTTCAGCTAGGTTAAGTTTAAGGCCTCCTATAACTGTCCGGCCAGCCTCATTAATAGTTGAAACAACGAATGCCGGTTGCGGGACACATAATTTCAGCAGGGGTAGGTTTAAGGCATCATTGTACTTTCTGACAAGCCTCATGTTTTGTTGTAACAACGAACGCCAATTATGGGGTAATATGTTTTAGCTGATGTAAGTTTAAAGCGTCATTTTACTTTCTGACCAACCTTTTATTGTTGTAACAAATAATACTGATGGTTTCATTCTGACCTAATGCAAGGAGGTAACCCATAGTTGCTGCAGTGTGATCCACCTGGAGTGAGACTGGAGACGATTATGAGTATTTTAACGTCAATTAAATATAGTGTTCAAGTATATGTCAGTAAGTCACCTCTACTAAATGTACCCAAGTAGTAACAACTACGCAATTACACATAATGAGACTTGTTTCCGTGTCTATGGCGGCGCGATGCGCCTGCTGACACAGACCATCACTTACTGGTGTCTACATACTTCATTAGTCCATACGCTTGACTTAGACCAGCGTTAGCACCAAGGCACAATGTCCGTCCCCTCAAAACTGACCAC
This sequence comes from Ariolimax columbianus, assembly GCA_036924085.1. NCBI lineage: Eukaryota > Metazoa > Mollusca > Gastropoda > Stylommatophora > Arionidae > Ariolimax > Ariolimax columbianus. The sequence goes on along the minus strand of JAVGWX010000020.1, from coordinate 17,387,249 downwards.
ACTGTCTCCCAAGAATACCTCTCGTCAGTAATAGACAAGTTCGTCACAATAGGCTCGCTATTCTACGATCCAGAGTCAGCATGGGCTGCCATTAAGCACGCTGTACGGGAGGCTGCCACGATAATTGTAGGACCAAAATATGTAAAGCTTAAACCATTTCTCTCTTACAGCCCTTGCGTTATATTTCTCCAAAAACACTAAGCAGACTACGCAACAATTACGTCGGACAGCAGCGGCTAAAAATACAGTTACATGCGTTGCAATGGCTACTTGGAGAGCGTCCTCAATGAAATCGCCGAAACAGTTGAAATAATTGATCTCAGACCTGCATACCAAGCCGCCAGGCTCATCGGCCCCGAAAGCAAGCAGAACTATTGTAGGAATACCGAGTTTGTCAATCAATCAAATGGCTCACCATGTTCGACGCACTAAGACGTACCGGACAGATGGAAGGAGCACTTTACGCTCGCCTTCAATCCTCTTACAGTAACGGCTTTCCCCGAAATAGATTTGGAATGTGGAGACGTGCATCGACCCTCCAACATTGGCAGAAGTCAAAGTCGCCATATGTAAGCTTAAAGATGGGCGCGCTGCAGGTCCGGACCATATTCCACCAAAGCTATTGAAGTACGCCATGGACCCCATCAACTCCGCTCTTCACCCCCTCTTTTTACAAGTCTGGAGAATAGGACACGTTCCCGCAGATTGGCGAGATGGAATAGTTGTTGCCCTTTACAAAGACAAGGGAAGCCGTAAAGACTGCAACAACTATAAACCAATCTAAATGCGCTCAGTCCCAAACAAGGTATTTGTACATGTGCTACTGGTCCGGCTCAAGCCCCTCCTGATCGTAAAACGACGTCCACCTCAGTCTGGTTTCATCGCCCAGGTAGATCAACTGTGGATGCCATTCTCGATCTCCGGTTCCTGGCTGGGCTGCACCATGCACTCAACCTCCCCCTCTGCGCTGCTTATGTGAATCTAAAGACTGCATTCAATTTGGTCGATAAGTTTGGTCTCTGGAAAGCCTTTAAAGGCATTGGCAATCATGCCCCACTGCTGAACTTTATAAAACTGCCAAGGACAACTTCCCAGCAACTTGAGAGGCAGGGTTGCGACCTTGCCGTTGACATTATCTGCCGATCCATCAACAGGATTCTCCACTTCTTGACTCCCCGCCCCCTTCTCCCATCAGGGCATTGACATGGGCAAAACAAGCTAACAAACCTGACGTATGAAGATGACATAGCCCTAGCCGGCCCAGACAATGCGACTCTGAAATTTGATCTTCAAACATCAAACCTTGGCCTATCAATATCATGGGTCAAAAGTAATCAGAACCTTGGCGCCGACACGTCTTCACAGCACTGCTGTCTATGTGCACACGGTGGAGTGCACTAATGAACTCACATACCTGGGGAGTTCTTTCTCATCCAATGGACGCAGTTCTTTCTCACCCAATGGACGCAGTGCGCTTGACATGTTAAGGTGGATCGGGCTTGTTGTTTCCGCTATGAACGATCTTCGCCGGCTGCGGAATAATGGCAGACTCTCTCTCGGATCCAACAATTGTATTTGTCAGACATGTGTGATTGCTGTCCTCCTGTATGATTCAGAGACTTGGTCCCTACTTAAATAAGACATAGAAGCCTTTCATATGCGCAGCAAGCGTCACATCCTCGGTATCCTGTGGCTCGATCTCGTCCGTAATGTCGAGGTGTCTGCGAAGACGAGTCTTTCCTCCATCTCGGACACTGGTCCGTCCCCTCTTGTCTGTGATTGGTCATGTGGTTCAACTGGACTAGGAAGTTCCGGCTCATCAGATCATGTACAAGTTTGCTATGTGTAATAGCTGTCTCCCACCGGCCGGCTGGAGGCGTGGTAGGGGCCGGCTCCGTTCTACATGGCTGCGGCAGATAGCAGCTTCTCCTTCGGCTTTGCACTAGGTTTGGCTACAAGCCTCAGCAGTTCAACACTGTAGTGGTCGCTCAACGCAACGGGCCCTAGACGCCTAGCCGAACATTGTTATTATTATTATTATTATTATTATGTCTACTCTTTTTTTCAGACCGGTCTGATGTAAAAGCTTACAAATGGCGTCATTTGCGTGTTTCACCTACATGTTCCTGTGTAGCTTCCTTTATATCTCTGTTTCTGGGAACGCCTGCCCGTACAAGGTGAACGTTGTATGGCTTGAAGTAGCAAGTACGGAAGCGTGTTTGAGCATGTCGGGAGCCCCTGGTTCAACATGAATGTGGTCCGTGGGATAAAGTAATATTAGCCCATCAACGCTTAGATTTTTAAAACTGCATGTTTGTCTTGCATAATGTCGGTCCACCTGAGAAATGACCCTCAATCAATATATTCTAGCTCCCTATGGATTAAATGTTTTCACTAAGTACACGGCAAATCTCCTGGTCCCAAAACATCCTCTCCAGCTCTATCGAAGCCCACATGTAATGTTTTCAGATGTTTGTATATGGCCTCTTTGAAACCCCTTTGCATAATAATACTCATTTCGTTTTAGGCATTGATCTTATACTTACTCTTCTCCATTCTTCTTCTTCTTCTTTTTCCTCTTTTCTTATGTTCTTCTTCTTCTACGTCTTCTTCTTCAACTTCTTCTTCAGCTTCTTCTTTATATTTTTTTTAAATTGTTACGTTTATTCTTATTAATAATATTTCTCTTCTTCGCCTTCCTCTGTTACTTCTTCGATTTCTTGTTTGCTGGAGTGTCGCTGTAGTCAAAAGGTAGGCACTCACCCCTCACAGTGATGAACAGAAACGGTGGACGATCGAATCCCGCAAGTTTCAAGCGACCCCTGGTATCACGGGAGGTAAGACCAGAGTGCATGGATCCCGAATTACCTCCAAAAGTCTTACCACTGATCCAAGGTAACTCGGGATAACAGTGAGTTTGAGGACCAGTGCATAGTCTTCCTCACTATAATCCAAATACTGGGCACATCACATCATTAAGACAAAACCGTCTGATGTTGTGACCATCATCGCTTGGCGATGGGCAATATTTATGTAATTATTGTGCAGTGTTTAGAGAAGAAGTCCAGCGCTCTGGATAAAGCTTGCTGGGGTGAACAAAAAGGATTTGAGCCCTTTTTGTATGGTATTTTTAAAGTCCTAAATAACTGTTGAGATACGAATCTATGAACAGGGCTTAGTACGCAGTTGCATAAGCAGTTAAAGTGTTCAAAAATATATACATATATTGTTCAGAAACAGCATCAGGGCGAACACAAGAACAAAATCTACTTTACAACCTAAAGACCTTTATCAGGGGCAACGGACAATACAAGTACGAATACACCAGAACAGGAAATGTGAATACATCAAAAGGAAATGGGAACTAAAATGGGATTTAAAAGGATATAACATTATTCTTGTCAAATGTCCCCGTCCAGTTTTCCAACGGGGCGACAGAAAAACACAAAGAGTTAAATACAATAGTTGAAAACAAACTTATAAGAAGGTTTACAGTATGAGATTGTTCCGGATACGCCGATTGCGAGACAACGCAAAAAACGGAGATGTAGGAGAAGAAATGAAAAAATAAACTAAAGAAAAGGTAAAATAAAATTGACCCGGCGGCGAATGGTGGAGATGGGACGGGGCAGGGAGAGACGAAACAGGGTATTGGAACATGTACAGTTGTCGGTGTTTGCTAACGCCCACAATGAGTAGATCACTCTTTTGTGCGCTCTGAAAAGGTCGTTAAGTGGAGGGTTGCAGTAGCTTCCCTTACATCCCGAACGTGCTGAAAAAGGTGGACCGGGGTCCTTCAGGTGGGTGTACAATGTTGGACTTCATCTGCGTGTCGCGCACTACTACTGGGATCACGTCGTTACTTCTTCTTGTTAGTCAGGCTGCCATGAGAACAGTCCCGTTTCTGAGAAAGACTACGAGGAAGCCAATGTGTGGGTCTTGTCCAGTATGTTTTCTCTGAACCTGACTAACATCTCTGATCAGTATATTTGGCCTGACCAGTAGTTAGTCTTCTTTCCTAACATGTGCGGTAAATTTTGATGACATGCACCTGCAAGCAACCAGTGCGAGAGATCAGTCCATATTCCGTTTTCAATTGATGACGTTCATCCGAGAAGAAATAGAAGATGCCTTCTCCAGGTACATAAGACTAATGAAGTGATTGGAGACTGAGCAACTTGTCTTCCAAGATATGTCAAGAAGATGTTGCCAGAAAGCACACAACCCAGACGTCCCAATGTATGATATGCCATATCGCCTGCAGATTTCAGAGCGTATAAAATTGCGGTAGGTGGAGAAACATCATTCATTGATTTTGAATACTGCTTGGCTCCGCCGGCAGAGGTGCAAACAAGTGCAGTTGGGATTTCGTCGGCTACCAATATAGTAAGGAGGTGGTGGAGAAATCAGCTGCCTACTCCACTGCCACATCGAGTATGAGGATTGACAATGAGGCGGTAACAGCGGCCCTGACTTGGTTGGTGACACAACCAGTGACACACGCAGTGATACTGTCAGACTCGCAGGGCGTGCTCCGTATGATAGAACCGTGCATGGTTAGAATGGAAGGTCCTTTCTTCTAAACAGCTCTTGTGTACAGAGCGTCTGCGGCAACAAAAGAGATGATGCAGTGGAGGACGAGCTGTGATGAACGACGCAGTTCAGTCATGGACAGTCAACAGAAGGATAAGATTTAGGGTTGAGTTGATTATGGCTGTCACGGACAGTCTATAGAATGATGAGAGACAGGGTTGAGTTGATAAGGGCTGTCATGGACAGTCTACAGAATCATGAAGAGACAGACGGTCGCGAAAATTCATATGAGCAAAAGATGATAGATCTGGGAGAGACTAATGGAGAACGGAGAAACTGTATTCTTTATGGAAAGCTCCGAAGAACACGAAATCTACACCTGACTGAAACTCTGAGTATATATACGCTTGGCTGGCTGCTTGTATGGATAACGGAGCATTTATGGGGATGTCCCCTGTGTGAAGATGTTGGTTTCTAGAATCAAGAATCAATTTTTAAGGGAAAGGTTACCGAACGTGTATGGTTGACATAAGACCCAACGTAAATACGTGCGTTCTTACAGGACATGGTGAGTGTAACGGTAATTGTAATAGGGCTGCAAGCCAACAGTTCCCGTAATTTGTAGGCAGAACGGAGAGGAATAGAGAATACATGAGGGGTGGATGAATTGTAATAAAGGATAGGGATATTACGGAAAGAGATGTGCTTGGCGGAGAACATGTGAGATTGGCAGGCGAGAACACGTTGCACATGATAAGGGGTAAGGGATATGATACGGTTGATATGGAGAACTAGCTGCAGGGCCGACCTGAGATTGATCTCAGGTCAAAGGATCTGTCTGAGGAAGCCACGTATTTCGTGACCATTAAGTCGGAAGTCATCGTCGTCCTAACAAAGGCGACAGAGACGGGGCAGCTGGGTAAAAGGCAGTGGGGTGAGAGAATGTGAAAAGGTGGTATTTGTTGGCGTTGTTGGGTTTGTAGTAGACAGCGGTAGAAAGGCCCGAAAGGCAGATATAGATAGTGATGCCATTAAAGTTTACGGATGTCAGATAAATAAATATATGATGTGAATGGGTTAGTTGAGTGAAAGTTGTTGACATAGTTAATGAAGTTGTGTTATTCAGAGAGATTTCTGATGTGAATGGGTTAGTGTAGTGAAAGTTGTTGATGCATTCAGTGAAGGTGTATAGCTCGGCCACGTCATGCCTCTGATACCGACACATTCGCTGATGTGTTTCTAGGTTCTCAGTGGGAAAGAGTCCTAATACAGATGTCAAATATGATTTGTTTGTTGATTAATTTTTGCAGGAAATATTTATAAACAATATGTTTCTTTTAGGAATGTTACTGTGAGGATACACACATTTCGTGTCCAACAAATGCACTAACAACGATTCCAGAACTTTCTGGCGATAAATATGGATGGCAGTACCTGGATGTGGAGGTAAGTCTAGATAACGAAACTTTTCATATTTTTGAGAATGGATTTGTGAGTCTGTGTCTGCAAAATATGAGAAGCAGGAAAATGTAATGAGCTTCTAATACCTTTTATCCTGTCACAAGAAGATTGTAAAGACACGTGCGTTTTTTTCTGTTGGTGGTGTTTTCTGGGGCAATGTTGTGGCGGCTGATGAATAAGAAGTTTAATTACTGATGACTGTTTGACACAATTATTTAATCAATCAATCAATCAAAGCCCGTCGCTTCTATCCGTGCATTGACCAATGTCCCGTCAGTAATGACAAACTCTTTCTGTATGTGAGATCATTGGATTTTACTTCTTTTTCACCTTTTCTTCTGCGTGCATTTTTGTTGGGTCTACCTCTCCCACTCGTTCTCTTGCCTTGAGAAACCCAAGTAAGAGCATGTCTGGCTATGTTGGGTGATGTATTCCGTAGTGTATGTCCTATTCAGCCGATTATTCTTCGCTTAATCTGTTGTTCCAATGACTGTTGTTGGCTCCTTTTCGTTGGCCTTCATTCATCACCATGTCCTGCCACTTGATGCCCATTATCCATCGTAGATCTGTTAACAAAGGATTGAAATCTGTTGTGCATGGCCTTGGCCGTTCTTGACCGACTTGACACTAGCGTTGAATATTCTAACCGTGGTGTGAATCATGATGTCTCTAATTCTTCATATCTTGTTTACTATCAGGAATGGCCTTCTTGCCTTTCCAATTCTGGCCCCCACATCTGCATATATACCTCTTGTTGCATCAGCTGTGGTGCCCAAATAAACATATAAAGGTACCCACGGTTGGGCACACGGGACTATTAATTCCTAAATTTAAAAAAATATATCCTTAAAATTAATCAATTAGTTTATGCTACTTCAATTTGCGGATGGAGAGATGGAAAACCCCAGGAGAATACCTTTACAGGAGATGATATACCTTCTATGTAGCAAACCGTTGCCGCGTATACCTTTTTCAGTACGTCACTGGTTACACGAAAAGCCACTGTAACCTGCTCACAGAGAAACATCGTTAAGCATGAAGCGTAACTTATGATAATCCACCTTATCCTTTAACTATAGAACGAACATACTATTTCTCTGGAGATACAATCTTGGGCCATCTTCTTCAACTCATTTACGAGATGTAATAGATGTGACTGTCCTTTCCATTGTATTCTGTGATCTCCACATTTGTCACTTCCCATGGAGGCGCCAATCCAATTCATGTCTTTTCATATAGTCACATTGGATCAAAGATCGGGATCAAGATGCTGAGCAGCGCATGAGCTGCAGTGGTCAGCGACCCATAGCTGACTGCTAGCGTCAGGGCCAGCGAACCATAGCTGCCAAGACCCTTCTACACCTCCACGCTGTGATCCTGGATAACAGACTGCAGTAGAGCAGACTGGCTAAGGAGAAGGGATCGAAGAGGGAATGCTAACCCAGTACTCAAAAAATGCTTGCTGAAGTCGGATGTGTTGGACCGAAAGGTGCAAATATCGCAGCCAAGCTGTAAACTATAACACAACGCATTCCGTTCTCTGGACTACATTCTGCTACTTACCCTTTCAGGTTTTGGTAGCGGGAGATTGAGAACGAACGAAGAAGAAGAAGAAGAAGGACCAAAGACCATATAGTCACATTGGTTCAAAGACCATATAGTCACATTGGATCAAAGATCATATAGTCACATTGGTTCAAAGAGCATATAGTCACACTGGTTCACAGATAATATAGTCACATTGGATCAAAGATCATATAGTCACATTGGTTCAAAGAGCATATAGTCACACTGGTTCACAGATAATATAGTCACATTGGATCAAAGATCATATAGTCACATTGTTCAAAGAGCATATAGTCACACTGGTTCACATATAATATAGTCACATTGGTTCAAAGAACATATAGTCACATTGGTTCAAAGATCATATAGTCACATTGGCTCAAAGATCAAATATTCACATTGGTTCAAAGATGTGGGGATGAATGAACTGACCTCAGCCATCGACGTACATCGTGTTGCTAATATCAGCGTAATTGATCTATAACTAAATAAGACACTGTTTTCACCATTACGTGGCAGACCTGGAAATAAAATTCGACTAGCAGCCTGGCTACGATATTTAGCATCAAAGAGCGAAGGCAATGCCGGTCCCATAAAATAATACGTTGAAATCGAATGAGCAATTATCGTAGCTTCTCTGTAAACTACCACACGACGTCACAATCTTCCTTTTCAGGACTGAACCCGAAGAAGACGACTTCACTTAGCCACATTGAGGGCATGTCCTAATCAAGCTCATCTTCTGGTTTTCTTTGGTACAGGTCTATGTTTGCTGTTGAGGAAGGGGATATCTAAACTACAAAGAATGAAGACGTGAATTAACTTAACTTCTCTATACTGGTTTAGAAGACTCAGCAGAGGATGTATACAACCAGATTAATCTACCCCGCTTAAACTAAAACTAAATACGTGCATGTAATCTATTGATGAATGCATTAACTGACACTGTGCTACTATTTCCTGTGACAATGCATTCTAAGCTTCCATCACTCTGTGACTAAACAAATATTTCCTAATATCTAATATGGTTCTTTCTTGAAATAATGTGAGGCTGTGTCCTCTCGTTTATGTAACAAACTGAACAGGTTTTTTAAAAACTTGTTAAAGTCAAAATTATCTTTTCCTTGTATTATTGTATATTACTATATATATTATCTCAAATTCTTCTGTTCACTATAGGCAATGGGCCTGTTTTTCTTTCCTCACAACTATGTTTGCTGAATCCCACTTTTAGTTTTGACACTACGATATGGATTATACACCTGAAATTATTACTTCACAATAGGATTAACTAATGCGTTATACAGTTTGACTACCATTGTCTTGCACCTAAGTTTAGCAAATTGAATTGATGTTACCTAACAATGCATTTGCCTTTTTCACTACTAACAGGACTTGCTCACTCGCTTTACCTGTATGATCTATTATAACCCCTAAGTCCCCTTCCTTTTCTATCATCCAAATACTGTTCTCTGCCATCCTAAAACCATTTTCTATTATGGGTCTACCCATGTGGATGACTGTACATTTATCTACATTAAACTTCGTATGCTAGCTCTCAGATGATTCAAAAATTGTATCTAAATCCAACCTCAATATATCCAATTCTGCTTTAGGTGAATCACATCTGAACAGTTTTGTGTCATCCGTGAATTTTGCAATCATGGATCCGATGTCAATATTCAAATCATTTATACATCTATTTTTTTGCCTGGCGTTATTTCAGTTGTGGTCACTACCACACACGTGTTTAGTCTAACATCTCAATAGAATAAATGTCGGCGACTTGCTGTAGAAGCAATAAGAATGACCGATCAGAAATATTCTTGGAGAAATAAATACAAATCCTTCTGTAAAAGAAATGTTCAAAAATCCTTTCCAACAAAATAAAAATTAACGACATGAAGACTTTCTGACAAAAATAAAAACACGAAGCTCGAATGGAACGTCTCAGTGTCAAGGTCAAATGTTATATTTAATAATGTAACACAAGGAATAGTCCTAGAACGAATGAATGCCTATGTTGCGCTGGAGAGATTATATTCAGAATCAGCAGAAACAAATATTGACAGGAGTAGAGGCGATGGACACATCGATTAGAAATAGACAATTCTAAATATGTTGTACAACTACATAAAAACAATAATGTAACACAACTTATATTGTTATTGATGTTGTTGTTGTTATCCCATAGCTGTTGAACAAGTCGGCTCTTGGCCGCAAATGTCACGTGTAGGTAAATACAGGTCTTCTTTACATATTCCACTGCTCCGTTAAGTATGATGGCAATTATATGGAGTGTTTGTAAGAATCTGTACTTGAAGTCCGCAAGCGCTTTTCACTCACTGAATATGTGTCTAACTATTTTTATCGTGATAAGAGTGCAGCATTTCAACTTTAATCCTAGGTCACGAAGACCAATTGTTATATCATGTAGCAGACCTTACTGAGTTTACTGAGTATTAACATAGACTGCACCCCGTTACATTTCAACACAGAGAATATTAAAACTCGTGTTTACCATGAGACAAGATAATTCATTTATTTACAGGCATATTTATATAACAATATGAAACAAAGAAAGAAACTACTAAACTAAATAATATCATATACTAAATTACTTACTTACTTTCCGTGTCCAAGCACCACGTTATATATCTTGCATCCAGTATCCACCGACATGGATTACCTTGTCATTTGCCTCCAGTATGTCGCACCTATTGCATGTTTCCTGGAGGTTGGTGCAGGTCATCAGGTGGTCTGGGTCCTGTATTGCACCACAATCACATGCGTCATCATCTGTGTATCCCCATCGCTTCATATTTGCCTTGCACCGTGATACACCAGTTCGGAGTCTGTTCAGCGACTTCCATGTTGTGTATGGTAGATGATGTCCAGGAGCAGGTTCTTCCCGAAGTTCCATCTCTGGGGCTTTCACCAATTCGTGCAACCTCTTAATCGGCGACTTTCAGGGTTTGTATGTGTGGGGTTTGTTGTTTTTAGAAAGCTATGTCTGGATTTGAGTCTTGTGTTTTGTACCTGATGTCCAAACATTGGTTGCCTTGGGTAGTGCTCCTGTTTTTCTCGTTCGACTTCTGTTGCAACGCTTCTTCGAATCTTGGGGCCCATTATGGGGTATATTTTATCAATGGGGGTGGGTTTTAAGCACCCTTATACTATCCTACCAGCCTGATTTATTGCTGTATCAACTAGTTTTGCATGAGCAGAGTTTTTCCACACTGGCTCAGCGTCGTCAGCTATGAAGAAACACAAGGCAGGTGTAGATATCTGAAGGACTGATGGTTGTGTCTCCCTCCCCCCCCCCCCCATGTTTTGCCGATAAGTTTTATGATGATATTATTTCATGCGTGTATCTTTGTGTCTTGGCAGTGTGTTATGTAAGACAATGTGAGGTCTAATTTGGAACTAGATATTTGAGAGCCGTGCAGTGTTCTAGCTCCTGCCCTTGCCACCTAACCTGAAATTGTCTGTTTGCCTTTCTGTTTCTGAGGCAGTAGGCACTGGGTTTTACTATACTAAACTAACACAGAGGATTCAAGCATGCGCTGCTGGTGTAACCTCCGAACTAATGTACCTATGTTCTAAGACTGCTATTGTAAATTGCAATGTTAATATAATATTATATTGTTACAACTTAGTGGTTAACTAGCTAACTCGTTGTCCCCTGCCGCTACTCCGTCCGTGTCTAGGTGGGAGATGAATCTGCCGACCTATGTCCGCATGACTGCCTTTAGCTGTCGAACGTATAAACATGGGATAGAAATGAGCTTCCTAAGTCGACTCCAGCTAGGACTCACTCTGAGACCAAGTTACCGTTCGCTAACGTTTTGGACGTGGCACGTTGGTTCTCGTGTTAACCCTGTATCGACCAATTTCGTTCACTTATGGCTCTTGTGATGCAACTCGCTTTCCGTACTCCCGTGGTTTTGCTATTGGAGTCCCAAAGATTGCACATAATCCTTCTTGTGCCATTCTGGCACGAGACACTGGAATTGCTGTCTCGAGGATTGCACATAATCCTTGTCGTACCACTTTGGCATGAACCACTGGGATCGCAGTCCCAACGTAGTATATCATTTGTAGAATACCACTTTGACATGAGAGAATGGGGTTACATCCCCAAGGATTGGATAGAATCCTTATCGTGCCACTTTGTCATGAGGCACTGGGATCGCATCCCCCAGGATTGAATATAATCTTTATCATACCACTTTGTCATGAGAAAATGGAGTTGCATCTCTAAGGATTGGATATAATCATTATTGTCCAACTTTGCCATGAGCCACTGCCTTCGATGGTAGAAAAGCCACTATTCCTCCAACAGGCACCATTGCAATGGCCCTGGAGAACAGTCAGATAGCCTTCTAGATCAACTTTCAATTCGTAACAAAGGAAATATTCTCACTCGCAAGTGATCATATCTTTTTCTCATATTGCTTACAGGGTATTCTACATGTTTTTATAGGCCATTATCTTAGTTTGGAAACCCACAGTGTCTTTCGAATGCCCTCCGCTGGCTGGGTAGCCATCAATCTGATTTTCTCTCTCCAATCTGAAGTATTACTGACTGAAGTCTGTTCACGTCAATGTCACTACAAATGTAACACGTCAATGTCACTACAAATGTAACACGTCAATGTCACTACAAATGTAACACGTCAATGTCACTACAAATGTAACACGTCAATGTCACTACAAATGTAACACGTCAATGTCACTACAAATGTAACACGTCAATGTCACTACAAATGTAACACGTCAATGTCACTACAAATGTAACACGTCAATGTCACTACAAATGTAACACGTCAATGTCACTACAAATGTAACACGTCAATATCACTACAAATGTAACACGTCAGTGTCACTACAAATGTAACACGTCAATGTCACTACAAATGTAACACGTCAATGTCACTACAAATGTAACACGTCAATGTCACTACAAATGTAACAGCCGGACGTGCGAACCCTTATCATCTATTTACCCTCATATTTAACACCTACCCCAAATCAAAACAAGTTCCCACGTGTGTTAAAAACATGTCTCTTTCACTTTCATGCCGAATTAGTGTCGACATCAGACGTTGTATTGATCCTACATTGAACTGGTCTCAGTAACCCTTACTCAGGCAATTTTTTACTCTTAGAGAATAAAGTCGGCAGCCTCATTCTCTTCTGCTCTAAATGCTTAAACTCCGCAGGTAACTGTTACACACTATTTCAAGAGCAATGTCTACACAACGGTAAGTGCTAAAGGTTGATATGGTTTAATTGGCTATTTACTGGTGTATTTTATTCTGACCGTATAGATGAGACTTTATTAGCTTCTGTGTATTTTGTTTATGTCCTCATTACTTTATTAGTTTTTTTTAATTCTGACTTTCCACAGACAAACAACATTACAGTAATCCCAGCTGGAAGTTTGCCAGGAAACTTGACCGACATTAATTTTTCCAACAACCCAATCACAACCATTGATGTCACCGCCTTTGACGATTCTCAGGACACTTTGAAATCTATCTCATTTTCAGGCGCCAATTTTACGAGGATTCCAGACGCGATTCTTCATCTACGAGTTCTGGGATCAATCAAAATTTACAACACACCTATCCAAGACTGGAATGTAGACATATTGAAAAGTGTAGGCTTAACTGTAGATACCCTGTATTTGGTGAACGTCAGCCTAAAGGCCTGGCCTGACTGGATGCAGTACTTTCCTCACTTAAACGAATTAAGCTTGGAATCAAACTTTCTCTCTTCACTTCCTGACAACGCTCTCGATATTCAATCTAACACCTTAGGAGTATTTAGTCTTGACAAAAATAATCTAACAGCTGTTCCTAAAACAATATCGAACCAGAAAGCGTTGCTGTCTCTCAGCCTGGGCTATAATAGAATCACTGATCTTACGTGGTTGCCACAGTCTACACAGCTGTCAGAACTATCGCTAATGCATAACCGAATCTCAGACGCTAAACATCTAAGCAACACACTACGACCTTTGTCTGACATCTTATCATCTGTCGAATTGTTCGGAAACCAGCTTACTGAGATTCCAGACTTGTCTTTTATGAAACTCGTGGGCTATTTAGACTTATCACAAAATAAAATGTCTTCCCCTTATTCTGGTAATATATCTTCAGAAGTTACAACTCTGGAATTGGATTACAATTCCTTTCTGTCTATTCCTCACATCTTCTTATATTTACCTCACATTGACACTATATCACTTACCAGCAACGCTCTTACTGCGATCCATGATTACGAAATCCCTGTATGGATAGAAGAGATTGATCTAGGGAATAACTTCATAACGGAGCTAACAGACACAAGTTTCCCAGAAAACTCTAAATTGGATACTCTATTCCTCATGTTCAATCCAATAGTTAAAATCTCAGACAAAGCATTTATAAATCTGAAAAATCTTAAAGTATTAAGCTTGGAAAACTCACGACTAACACGGTTACCCTTAGCTCTGGATTCACTGACCAGATTGACTTTCATAGAATTAACCGGCAGCACTTACCTGGTTTGTACTTGTCAAGAAAAGAGCCTTCGCACTTGGATACTCAGTCGACAACCCAGTATAGCAGGAAACTGTGGTCAGGCTAGCATCTATGACTTCTTCTCCATGTTGATCCAAGATTGTCCAACATGAGAATACGACATTTCTAATCAGATCATACTACCTGGCATATGTTTATGTGCAATTAAACGTTAACTTAATACCGTCTTAAATTTTATTTTGCTTTTAATTAAATTGAGTTAATTATATAAAGTAAATTTACCTTTTGCCTAAAGCATGTCAAAATTGAGTAATGTTTAATTTTTTTGGTTGCGTTTACCTTATTTCTTTATTTCCCAAGGCGGTGTTTTTATGTTGAACATCCGACTTGGTCATGCATTTCTTATAAGGATCTGCTTCCTCCTGCATTTTCTAAGCGTTGGCTTTCCCGGGATAACGGCCGGTGTTGTAATTGAGGAGCGAACACATCACTTTTGGTTTGCGAGCCGTATCCCTTAACCACTTGCCCAAGCCATCCTTTGCATTCAGCCATTTCAACAGTTGTGTGTGCTTATCAATTTGTGCAACGATAGTTTTATAAATATGCCGTAAAGCTGGTGATAAATGACAATATAATATATTTGTTTTCACCAGCTTGTAGAATGTACACTTTCAGTAAAAAAAATTTTTAACCAACAGTTCACATCTACGTATTTAGTCTCGTTGTAAAACCGAAACAAGAACTACATACTGTGCAATTTGTTTGTTGAAAAGTACAACAATTCCTTTGTGGCCTGCGCGAAGACGGTTTGAGAAACGCTGGCTTGTGTTCCAAAATGTCCATCTATTGCAGTGCATGAAGGTAATAGTGGCGAGAACGTGAGAGGATAAAACACCAAGACACTAACATGGAATAGCCTCTAAGCTTGCAGGATCTGGCACAAAAGGTGACATATATTTTTGATCATTTGAAGTATAGATACGATCTGATCTGATTTATGTTTAGGTATCATAATACTTAATAGTAAGCATTAGTGGCCTGCTACACTCGTGACATTTGGTACTTTCTGTGTTAAGCTTGCATCCTCAGTTACCTCCAGTCGTCCCGAACAATAATCTTGCCACTGGTCCAAGGTAACTCGGTACAAGAGAGTGAGGTTGATGACCAGCGAATTCACTTGTTCACTATAATCCCAATACAGCGCCCATCACATTATTAAGACAAAACCTTCTGATGTAGTGACCATCATCGCTTCCAGATGGACAATATCTTGACCTGTATATATATATATATAAGCATGTATATATATGTACGTATTTTTGGCCTGGAAAATACAAGTATTCACATGTAGGTTTGAAGTCCTATTCCTTATCAAAGTACTCTCCTTCTGTAGTAACAATTTGTTCTCAGAAATCCCGTCATTTTTCGCATCCTTCGAGAATGTACCTTTGCGATTTGACTACGGCTGGGTCGTCACATTCCGCATAACGTCTTCTCGTAGCGCAAATCGGATCTTTTTCAGCGGAATTTGTATCTTGGGGAACATAAAAAAGTACCCATATCGAGAAAAAAGATCCTTATTTGCGCAGTTCAGCATGCCCTTTGAGACTCAGACGAAGGTTCTCCTGATTCATCGTTAGCAGTATCAGCACGAATTTCGTAGACACTCTCCGCATGGCCAAATCGTCGTTCAAAATGCAGTGCTGCAAATCAATGCTTATCTCCACCTTATCTGATAGGTTTCGGATATGGGCACGACGGTTTTGTAAGACGAAGGTCCTTACTTGGTCAATAACTTTTTAATTTCGGCCTGCTGAGGGCCGACCGGAACACGATCCGCTCTCCACTGATGTGAGCCCATCTTTGTAGTGATTTTACTACTTCTTAATATGTGTATCATGACATCACCATCGAATGCCTATTGAATCATCCAAATGGCTTTAATTGTGTCCGTCATTTTGTGGTGAGTGAAAACTCGACTGGTGCTCACTACACGCAACACGTAAAGGCTAACTGCCAGCGGCTGATGAAATCTGTGGGCGGAACAAAACCACGAATGCACATGGTAGTCCCCTATATATATACAATTTAACTGATATACACATTCTGCATTATCTTGTTTTACGGCATATTTTTAGCAATTAACTTTGCAGCGTCCAGTCCAGTCACCAGCTTGGTTGATATGTCACATTGTGTGCGAGGTAAGTCAGTAATTACCTTCTAAAGCAACCGAAAACCGTCAGTATTTAAATTATAATAGTTTTCATTAGATGATGTCATTAACAATAAAGCACACAAACTCATTTGAATAATCTCTAAGTAACTAACAGTGTAAACACATATTCGTGTACATAAGTCTTAACAGCAAATGCCTGCGGCCAAATGACAACACAAACTACATGGGAGTCACATTTGATCGGCGCATGACATAGAAAAGTCAGATCGAAGGAAACCGAAGGAGAGCCAGACAAAGAAGGGCAATCATGAGGAAACTGGCTGGCACAAGCTGGGGAGCAGACGAAATAATACTAAAGAAACTGTACACTGGAAGAGTGAGACCAGTTCTCGAGTATGGCATTGCAGCATGGACAACAGCAGCAAAGGCGAACTTTGACAAAATTAGAAAACTTCAAAACCAAGCCATGAGAGTTATAACAGGTGGCATGAAGTCAACGCCTATTGTAGAACTTGAAAAGATTACAAATCTGCAATCCATTACCGACAGAAGAGACTGCAGAGCCCAGCAGCAAGCAGAGAAACTCAGAGAAGACTGACAGACCATCCAATGCATCAGAGACTAACACATTTTGGAAATGAGAAACTAAAGCGGAGAAACTTTGCAGAAATAGCCAAAGCAAAGATGAGCGAAGACCCTATGAACGCATTAACAACACCAAAGCCCATTCCGACTGTACGCAAACCTACCTGGAGGCAGCATATATTTCCAGAGGTGGCAGAAAATATACCAGGAATTGGAAACAAGAACAGCCAGACTGAAAAAGAAAGAAGAGACATAACTCTGAGGTACATAACGAAAAACTACCCAAGCATGGACTGGACCCATGCATACACCGACGGTTCTGTAACAAACACGACACAGAACGGAGGGGCAGGGGTATTCCTGATCCTACCAAATGGTAGAAAAATAACACTGTCAGTGGCAACTGGAAAATACTCAAGCAATTTCAGAGCGGAGGCAGGGGCACTGAGGGCTGCAGTAGAAGAAATTGTGACAGGCAAAGGAAATGAAAGCCATATAGTCCTGCTTACAGATGCCCTGGCCGTAATCACAGCACTAAAAAGCCAGAAAAATACTGAACTTAATGATTTAAGAGCAGTACTCTGTCAACTATGCCAGCAGTCCGCACCAAAAACAGTAGTAGTAGAGTGGGTTCCATCCCACTGTAACATCCAAGGCAACGAGGAGGCAGACAGACTGGCAAAAGAAGGTGCAAGACTACCACAACCAGATACTAGTGTGACCTACGAAGAGTCAAAAAAGCTAATTATAGCTAGATACATAACTAAATGGGAAACATAACATACTGGCTACACAAAAAACGATGCCTATTACCAGTTGAACAGAAGAGAGCAGGTCGTGGTCTTCAGACTTCGCACAGGACACAATAGACTGAGGTACCACCTATTCAATAAATTGAAGATAGGTGGTACCGGGAAAATGACCGCTGAAAATTTGCTGCAAGACTGCCCGACATACGAGGATCAGAGAGGTCCAGATTAGATATTAGGAAATATTTTTTTTTAGTCAGAGAGTGGCGAATGCTTGGCATGCATTGCTACGGTAGGTAGTTGCGGCAGGGACAGTTAATGCATTTAAGAATAAATTGGGTGCGCATAACTTTTAGAGCAAGGTAATGTAAATGTAGTCTTCTAAACCAGTATAAAGACGTTAAGTTATGTTAAGTTAAGTTATAATAAATATAGCATAACAATATAAACAAGTACAGAAAAAACAGTCACGTGTGCTTCATGGACTACAAAAAAAACATTTGACAGAATCCAAGATGAGAACCTAATAACATGTCTGGGAAAAGTAAGTATGGATGAAAAAGAGATACGAATATATAGTGACTTATAGTGAGTATAAACTGACACTGTTAGATTTGAATGGGTTTGCTCGCATCGATGTAAAAGAAGATTACGACATACATGCCTACTTTCACTAGGTATGTTTAACATTTACCTATAACTGGAGATGCTCGTGTTGTTAATTGCTTCCTCCAAAGGCAACATGTCCCCAGGAAGAACTTGGCCAGCTTATTCATTATTGTTAAACCTCATTGGGCATCTCTGGGACGTCTTTGGCCTGAGCTAGCTAGCCTTTTTCGCAAACCAATTTTTGTGTTATTCCTTGGGGAGGTGTGGCAAGGCAATCCCCGAGCACATTATCAGAAGGTTAATTTCATCAATGAAAGAATCATTGCCTATTTTGTAAATATGCCCGTAGAGAGTTACTGACCATTAACCATCAATTTCTCATAAAGCTGTCAGACTCTGAAGTAAAATTACTGAGCAAGAGTTTATTAAATATAAATGTGTTCTCTTGTTTAAATTTTTGGAACAGTGAGATTTAATACATGACCCTTAACTTATTTACAGTACTACACTACAAGAGAGAAATAGGTTACAAATGTGACCCAGTGAGAAGAGAAAATAATGATGCTTACTTACTTCCCCGTGGAAGAAAACTAACGTCTGGTCAAGCTAAATATACTAGCCAAAGCCTTCGCCTTGGCTTCCTTGCAGTACAAGGGGCTTTACCCTGGGCATCAAGGAGTAGGAGGTGAAAGTTGAAATTTGGCACAGTGCTTATTCCTTCTCAATATAACCACCACCTGAATGTATACATTTCTGTCATCTCTGCGTGACCTTCAAAGACCTTCCGAATAAAATAACCTATTTTTCTTTAACTAAACCAGTTATCACTGGCCATTGTGACATCTTCGTTACTTGCAAAATTATTTCCTTGCAGCTGTTTTTTTAAGTGTTGTCTTGAAGCAAAGGCAGATTTTTGGAACGCGCTATCCCTCGTTTTCTGGTCACAGTCTTTCTTAGTTTAGTTCGAAGATCTACATGATATTGCCAATTAACCGTGTTGCCATAAAGCATGTGATCTTTCAGTATGACACATTGACGTCTCAAAAAACAGTCAACATTACTTTTCCTGCAGATTTATGTGCTCTTGGCATGACATGTATTGACAGTATGACATGAGACAGGGGTTTTTCACTGTATGCTGGAAATGTTGGATTCTGGACCGTTAACCCATATCTCATCTACTGTCATCATGGTCGGCAACATGTTTCCGCCTGACACATTTTGAGCCACTGGCCACAGCAATCAACCCTCGTTTGTTTCTATTCACATGTCAGCAGACGTGGGACCCAGCGGGCACACACTTTTCTCATGTTAAGTCTGTTGTGTAAAATTCAAAAAAACTGTACTTTCATTCAATTTTGCTGATCTAGATATCTCTGCAGTTGTCATTTTCCTATCCTAAACATTCAGTATAACAACAATCAACATAAAAACAGTCACTTTAAAAACGATTCAACTTAAAAAACTAACTATAAATCTTATAACAAAGTCACTGAATTTTGCAGATGAGCTGGCCCTCTTAAATTCTAATTTAGAAGAAGCATAGAAGAAGATATATAAACTCTGACACATACTCAACCAAGTGGAGCTTGAGATAAATACTTCCGAAAACTAAAACTATGAACCAAAGATGGACAGGTCCCATGTAGAGCTCAATGGTCAATTGATTCAGAACGTTTGGAATTTCACTTCTGCAGCAAAAAAACGCAAAATTATGATGTAACAGAGGAGAATCTCAACCTTCTTCTTCTTCTGCGTACACAGTCAGACAGTAACCATTATTTTTTCGAAAAAAGCGGCGGTCATCCTGAGGCTCTCGCCACTGCCATAGAGCTTGTCTTGCAGTTCCACTGGTAATGGCCACATCTGCTCTCTCTGATCCTCGTATGTCGGGCAGTTCTGCAGCAGATGTTCAGTGGTCATTTTACCAGTACCATCTCAACCGAATCACTTCAGCCTCAAATAATTTCAACAAATTAACAAATATTTGGACATGTAAATCACTGAGTAAAAGTATAGAGCTCAAGATAATTCACTCTTACGTCATATGAGTGCTCTCATACGGTTGTGAAAACTTGAAAGAGACAATAACGCTGAAAAATATATTTAATGTATTTTTTTATAAATGCCTTATACAAATTTTTGGGAATTAACTAAAAAGAATGCAAGACTAATGAGAAGAGACGACTACAGTCCAACCAAAACTATATTTTAAATGGCATCAGTAAGACACGTCGGTAGTACACTAGGCACGTTTCGCAGATGAACTATAATGGATGTCCATTACAGACGATTATGTGAAAACTTAACGGTAAAAGGAAGCCTGGTAGACCTAGAAAGACTATATACATAACTCTCAACTGGAGAGTTCAACCATGAGGCTAGGGAACATGCAAGAACTGCAGAGAGTGAGGGCGGATCGATCGAGCTGGAGAGTTCAACCATGAGGCTAGGGAACATGCAAGAACTGCAGAGAGTGAGGGCGGATCGATCGAGCTGGAGAGTTCAACCATGAGGCTAGGGAACATGCAAGAACTGCAGAGAGTGAGGGCGGATCGATCGAGCTGGAGAGTTCAACCATGAGGCTAGGGAACATGCAAGAACTGCAGAGAGTGAGAGCGGATCGATCGAGCTGGAGAGTTCAACCATGAGGCTAGGGAACATGCAAGAACTGCAGAGAGTGAGGGCGGATCGATCGAGCTGGAGAGTTCAACCATGAGGCTAGGGAACAGGCAAGAACTGCAGAGAGTGAGGGCGGATCGATCGAGCTGGAGAGTTATGTATTCTGCCTTATCAGCCATCGTTGGCCTTGAAAGGCCATGGAGTTACGTATAAATTGTACAAGTGAAGAAAAAGTATACATTATGTAAGGAAGACCGTTTCAGTGGTGATTATGTTGTTATTAAAAGTGAAAGAAAAGTATACATTATGTAAAAAAGACTGTTAAAGTAATGATTATGTTGTTTTTAAGAGTGAAAGAAAAGTATACATTAGATAAGGGGCACTGTCGTAGTGGTCATTATGTTGTTTTCAAGAGTGAAAGAAAAGTATACTTTATATAAGGAGTACTGTCGCAGTGGTCATTATGTTGTTTTTAAAAGTGAATGAAAAGTATATATTATATAAAGACAACTGTTGCATTGGTCATTCTGTAGTTTTAAAAAGCGAAATGAACGTATTAATTTAATTAGAGAGGCTGTTAAAGTGGTTATTATAGATTTTTTACAGCAGGAAAAACGTATACATTATTTTATGGATACGGTTATCGTTGTGATTCTGTTGTTTTTAAAAACGAAGGAAAAGTATACATTTCTTCTTCTTCTTCATACGCTGTCAGACGTCAACCTTTATTTTTTTCGAAAAACGCAGCGGTCATCCAGAGGCTGTCGACACTGCCATAGAGCATGTCTAGTGTTGCCACTGGTGATGGCCACATCTGCTTTCTCTGATCCTCGTATGTCGGGCAGTTTTGCAGCAGATGTTCAGCGGTCATTTTCCCTGTACCACATGTGCATTCATCAGTGCCACCTATCTTCAATTTATTGAATAGGTGGTACCTCAGTCTATTGTGGCCAGTGCGGAGTCTGAAGACCACGACCTGCTCTCTTCTGTTCAACTGATAATAGGCATCGTTTTTTGTGTAGCCAGTATGTTCTGTTTCCCATTTGGTCATGTATCTGGCTCTAATAAGCTTTTTTGACTGTTGTTTTTAAAAACGAAGGAAAAGTATACATTTAATTACCGAGATTGTTGCAATGGGGATTATTCTGTTCATAAAAACGAAAAAAACACAAAGTATACATTATGAAAGGGAGACTATTTTAGTAGCGATTACTTTCTTTTTGAAATCCAAAAACAACAAGAAAGTATACATTATGTAAAGAAGACTTCTATAGTGGTGATTCTGGTGTTTTAAAAATGTTAAAATGTGAAAGCAACAAGAAAGTATGTATTATGTTTTTAAAATGTAAAACAACAAGAGAGCGTGCATTATGTTATAGTGACTTTTATAGTGGGGATTGTGTTCGTTTTTAAAATGTGAAAACAAACAAAACGAAAGTATGTATTATGTAATGGAGACTTCTATAGTGGTGATTATGATACAAGCAAGTTTACTTTATTTAAAGGAAAAAGCTGCAGAAGGTGTACTATCATTTTCATTACGGACGAAATTAGCACAAAAACATTCTAATCATGTTATTAATCAATACAAGATGGCTGAACAGGGCGATAGCAACACTACCATGTTAAGAAGATCTGCACCAATCGCATGTGCTGTAACAAACTTTGAAACACACTTTCTATAAGTGGGCCTGCAGTGTTGATTTCCCTGAGTACAAGAAAGCCATGCCATACTTTTAGAAAGTTTATTCTAGATCGTGAAGTATATATGTCCCATCTTATCAGTTTAAGAGCTTCCCTTTATCAGTTCATACACATGTGTACAGTGATCTAAGGTAAGCGTTTGTTTCGTTTGTTGCTGTTCTTGCCTACAGATGAACCCAATGTCCCGCCAAGTACAAAGAACACAGGTTAATAAAAGGTAACTGACAAATTGTTGGTAACTATCGTAAGCTAAATATGAGAAACAAAGTAGAAGATTTGTGCTAATAACATTATGTGACGTGTTTAATTACGTTGACAATCGATTCTCTCAACAACTATTTGTCATTGGAGAAGGCCAGCACTTCAGAATAAATATGAATTGTCCATGAATTTTGTTTCAAATTGGTCTTCTTGTTTCTTCTTCTTCGCCGTTTTTCGTGAATATGGCGTTTTTACTTTGTGTTGGAGTTTACAGAGAGGCAGGGATATCTGCGCATATCGGCCACACTTTTTCAATTTCATCTGGGTTTGTTTGATTTTTTGTTTGTTTGTTTTTATGGGGTGGGGGGTGGGGGGGGGGGGGGGGCTACAGAGTTTGTCTTTCCACTGCCATCCCTAATCTCCGACGCCAACTATACTTTTGCAAACTGTTTCCTGAGCCATCTGGTGGGAGCAGAATAAAGTCTTAATCAGCTCGGGCTCGCTGGCAATGATGAAAGCAGAGAGCTATGAGTCCCGTGCTGCTGTCAGTTTATTCACTGTGATGTGTCTTCGGCCTCTATTTTGTCAGTGTCAGTGTTGATGGTAGTTCTGTTCACAGTGTGGTCTGGTTGTTGGAATCGCTTAACCTGTCGAGAAGGACGTGTTTGAAACTTCATTCTACAAGCCCTCAAATAGTTCCCTTCTTTTGAGCCTTTCCTTTCCCGTGATGTAAACCATGCACCCATCCCTCAGTCAGTTCCCTTCTTCGCAGCCTTTCTTCCCAATTATGTAATCCATATACCCCAACCCTCTATCAGTTCCCTACTTCGCAGTGTTTCTTACCCATGATATAAGTCATACATTCCAGCCCTCAGTCAGTTCTCTTTTTCATAACCGTTCCTTCCCTAGCTGTAAGCCATACACCCCAGCCCTCAGTAAGTTCTCTACTTCATAATATTTCCTTCCCTAGCTGTAAGCCATGCACCCCTAGCCTCAGCCAGCTACCTACGTAAGATGCTTTTCTTCTCTATCTGTAAGCCATGCACCCAAGGCCTCAGCCAGCTCCCTACTCCACCGGCTTGTCTTCACTAGCCAAGGCTTGCCATGCAACTATCGTGTAGTGTTTAGTAACCAAGACAATCATTTCTTTCCACAATTACATGACTTTGTATTTCTTTTGTATTTCAGATCTACTGAAGTACTTTAATTCGCTGTTAATATTGCAACGTGCATATTATTTACTTTATTTAATGCAATGTGTTGCCTTAAATTCAAAACGAATACATTATCGTGTTTTATTTATTCATATTTTGAATGTATGGGGACTTTTCAGATACGAATCTGCCGTCAAATCTCACAATGACGTCGCATCTCTATATTAAGTGCATATTGCTCAGTGCGTGCCTTTCAGTCCCGGCTGTCACAGAAAGTTGTCCCTACAAGGTAAAACAATTCTTCTTCTTCTTCTTTTTATTCGTCTTCATCTTCTTTTTCTTCTTCCTCTTCTTCTTTTTTCTCTTCTTCTTCTTCGTCTTCTTTTTCTCAATCTACTGATGGTATGCTTCTAGCCTGGTGGGTTCTACGAATATGAC
Organism: Ariolimax columbianus; assembly: GCA_036924085.1. Classification (NCBI taxonomy): domain Eukaryota; kingdom Metazoa; phylum Mollusca; class Gastropoda; order Stylommatophora; family Arionidae; genus Ariolimax; species Ariolimax columbianus. Next base: position 17,362,921 of record JAVGWX010000020.1, on the reverse strand, counting down.
TGCGTTGCAGGTCTTGGTCGGTCCATCACAGTTTTTTTAGCAGGATCGCTGACTCTGGCCAGCATGCCTCTTTTTGGTCTCCATAAGTAGGGTGGTCCTGCAGGATATGTTCTGGTGTTTGTCTTGGAGCTCCACAATCTACGTAGCAGTGTTTCTAAGACCTATTCTGTGGAGATGGGCCCTGCGTCTCCAATGTCCCGTTCTGAGTCTGAAGATCTTTGTGTGGTCAGTTCAGCCAAGTTTGTCTATGCTGGCAAAGTCTGTTCTGTATTCTTTGTGCTGGTTTCTACATTACGTTCTAATTGTATACGTTTCTTTGCTTCTTTACAGCTCTGTGGATGGGACGTATGTGTATTTTCACTACTGGTGTATGCATACCCCTTTGCCTTCTCGTTTTCATGGATCACAAATTTGACAAATTCACTATAGGACTGAATTGTTTTTTTGGGTACAGTAGCCCAACGTTATATTGTATTTTATATAAGAGTATTTCCTGTTTGGTGTTTGAGATGGCTTGAAGTACTCTCCTGGAGTCTGTTTGGTTGTCCGTCTTTCTTTTAGAACACTAGTTAATAAGAATATGAATTGGCAATAATACTTTAGATAGTACAGGTGACATTAACAAAAATTATTAGTTGTTCTCTTAAGGGTATAATGCCAAGAATGTAGTTGGTTTGCTTGGTAGACGTTTGAGCTAAAGTATGTGCATACTTTATATACGGTGAGGCCCTTGAACAGCCGCGGTCACCCACTGCACTCGAGTCCATATCCAGTCATTCTGACTTGCCACTGGTTATAGTTGGACTCGGGCGAGAGAATGAGGTCGACGAACTGCGCAACCCTTCTCACTTAATTAAATCAAATCCATCGTGCAAGTCTCTCTCTCTTTATCTCTCTCTCTCTCTCCATCTCTCTGTCTCTCTCAGATTTCTGCGTAGAGTAACTTCTTTGGGAGCCGTTCGTCTAACATACGGACGAGTTGTCCGGTCCATCCTAGTTGTGCTTTTTCTAGCAATGCATGGATGCTGGGCTTGTCATCCCATGAGAGAACTTCGATGTTAGTGACACTAACTGCGATCGAATGTGGAATCTTCATCTCAGGCAATGTGTATAGAGTAGAACCTCCATGCATGTCCAGAGTATACAGTCCAGCTTTCTCACGCGTAGAGTAGGGTTGGAATGATGGTGGCACGGTAGGGTTTGAGTTTGGTCTTGACGCTGATACCACGACGTTCCCACACGATCGAGCGCATTAAATCAAAGGCTATGCTGGCCCTTGCTATTCTGCTTGCCACCTCATCGTAGAGGTTGAAAGATTTCGATAGCGTTCTGCCCCGATACGTGAATACATAGATACACACACACACGCACACACACACCCACACACACACTCACACACACACACACACACATACACACACACACACATACATACACATCCACACACATACACACACATACACACAAATACACACCACATATATACATACACACATACACACACACATACATAGACACACACATATATATAAATAAATATATTTATATATATATATATATATATATATATATATATATATAAATTAGGTGGTTTAGAAGAATAAAGCTGTTAGCATGTTGATTAAATCACACATGACAAACTTAGTAGTAGAGTTAACATATTTATGGATGGAAGAGGCACACTAGTACGCAGTAACCTTTACTGTCGGCAGTGTGCTAATGTAAGATCTGGCAGTATTTACTAACCGTGTATCATATGTACAGAGCAGGCAGCATAACAAGAATACATTATGTCAATTATCTTTTTTTAATATTTACACATAGCGCTTTTTTTACAGATAAAGAAAATGTCAGAACCAATTATCCATAGAGCGTCGAATAGTAATCTCAGATACGCGGAAGACACAGTTTTGCTAGCTGAAGGCAAAACAATATATTATTTGAAACTTTAAATACAGAACAAAAGGCAGGTGCATGGATTGGACATGAGAAAACTTAAACTGTTGTAATTAACAAAGAAGACTACTTGGCATATACACATAAATGTTCCAACAATGGATTAATGGTTTGCAACGTTGGTAGATTTGGATACATGTGAAGAATGCGGCCACAAGACATGTGAACAGATGAAATTAGAGTGAATGTGCAATTGCACGAGTTTACACTGACCGACGCAACGCACTTGGCGCAGGACACACTACTTGAGCTTTTCATAATGCTCAACGGCATATGTCGAAAGAAAACTAACACTGGAGCAGATCAAGAGCTACATCCATCTTGCAAATATAAAAATGGATGTTTGAAGATGCGAATTGGAAATCAGGAAGCAAATAAAGAAGTCAAAATAGGTTCAACAACAACAGACATCCAAATGAGTTAAATCAATTAAAATGGAAATAATTAGATAAAAATGGAAGTAATTAGATGTTGTATATATTCGTCATTAGTGTGTGGTGTAAAAAGGAATAGGTAGACATGGTAGTTCAGCGAAGAGAAAACAGAGGCCGTCCCAAGAAGAGATGAGAGGACAACATAAAATAATGGACTAATCTCTGACCAGAAGAAGCGCAGGTAGCGGCCGCTGACAGAGAAGGGTGGCATGGTATTGTGAGGATGTCTTCATGTGTACCCCAACGACCTCACCGGTTACGGGATAATCTGACCTGATGAAGTAACCGGGCTCCCCAAAATGCTGCCTCAAAGTGAAGGGTGGATAATTAAGGTAAGTTAACGCGTTAAAATACCTAGGCACATACATAACATCAGATGGAAGATACAATTACTAAAAAAATGCAAAAGTCCATGGACGACGGAGGATATCAACTTACATTTCCTTGTTAACCGCTCGGCCTTCAAGAATGAAATCATAGTAGACAATACCCTGGGAATCACAAACAAATTCCGACATTACTTTTCCTTTCCTCTTGTCCAAACGGAATTTCTGTGTCCGGAGATATGTAGGCGATCTCCATTCAGAGGTCTGACGTTTAGTCTTAAAATTGTGTCTCTCAAATATTTGCGATTTCTTCATTGTGTTATGCTTTATTAACCAATGTTTGTGTCTCTGAGGGTGACATCTTAAGCAGAACACATAATTTGACATGTGTACGTTGTTCAATCACGGACATTTTCAACGCCGACAAAGCAGCGAGTACAACACAAAAACAAAATTTTGTAACTTTTGTTCGATAGTATATGTGAAGGTCACGTCTGCCACGTTATATCGCGACGACTACTACAAACATATACATATATATTCTCCAGAATATCATCGTTCATTCAAATACAAGTCGACTATTCTGGGAACATTTTGAAGCTACCTCGTATATATGTAGATTAGAGTTTCGTAATTATTTCTGCCTCGAGAAAAATGGTTTTAATCAATAAACCGATTGATACATAAATAAGTGGATATAACGTACATATAAATGAATAATGTATTTCAGGAATGCACATGTAAGCGGTCGGCAATCTCTTGCAATGAACTAGGTCTCACAGAAATACCACCTTTGACAGGTGACAAAATTGGAAATATGTACTTGCAAATGGAGGTAAGGTTGTTTGTTTACATGCAATTAGCTGTAAGTAGTTGTATAGTTACTGACCAACACAGTTATTGTGATCTAAAATAATCATATTTTGTTTCTTACAAGATTGTTTTATTTTTCTCGGGACACCGTTAAAAGAGAGGTTGGCCAATATAAAGACCTATTGAATATGATAAAAACAAACACGCTCCCCTTGTATGGACGTGTTTCAAGATCCTCTGGGTTGACCAAGACGATTCTACACGGTACTGTGCGAGGAAGCATAACAGAGGGAGTCAGAAAAAGAGATGGGAAGACAACATCAGAGAGTGGACTGGAAGGTCCATAGCTAGAACAAATAACCTGGTACAAACCCGAATGGAGTGGCGGGAACTGGTTCAACAATCTGGCAGTATTGGTGCCCCAATGACCTTTCAGGTTACGGGACTGATGATGATGATAAAGCTGATTTATTTTTCTCACAAATATTCACATATATTTATCATTAGGATCACACGGCCGCAAATCATAGACAATCATCAATCAAGCCCTGCTGGCATTGGAGACATAGAAAATAAGTGTTTACTTAAAAATATTAGGAATTCCATTGAATGCGAAGAAACTAATAATGTGGTACATGGGAGACAACTTATTTAAAAATCAGAACAAAGCATTTATTCTTTTTTGGGCGTGTAATGAGAGCAGGAGTCTCTGGAAGAGGCATCAATCAATCAATCAATCATCTGGGGTAGTTGTCTCGCCGCCACGATTCAATTTCAACCAGTGTTCGTAAAGCGATCTCAGTCCCGCCAGGCGGAGCGATAGCGCGGGCTTGCGGAAAACGCTTGCTTGCCTTTCCCCGTTGAGGTATCGGGATGCGGTTTTTTTTGGCGTCTCCTCCGCCGAGGTGCGCTGCTCTGGTCCGTATCGAGAAAAGTTGTCAGTCGGTGGGGATTTATCTAAGGCGTATAGCAGAGCTCGACAGTTCGTCTCGCTGGTGGTCAGACTCACGCAAAGAGCTTGTGACCGACAAATGGAAAGCAGGAATCGTGCCTGAAGGCCCTGTGTTCTCCCGGGGACCAACCCTCGGGAGAAGGGCAGGCCGGCAGGCCAAATTGTCTCTAGTTCCAGTGAAATGCATTCCGTTCTGCACAGAGCGCTGCCATCCCTCCTCGAGCGAGCCCGGTCGGTCGGTCGTCTGGTGTGTGTAGGGGCCCCTGTCAGGCGGTCCTAGGTCGACGGAGTGAGGGACGAGGGGGGGGGGAACAACCGCCCGTCCGTTCGTCAGTCGGTCCCTGCGGCCGTCCCAGTGAGGCTTTTTACACACCCGTCCTCCGCCGACCGGTGTGTGCGGTACGTACGTCTCTGACAGATATCTGGTTGATCCTGCCAGTAGTCATATGCTTGTCTCAAAAATTAAGCCATGCATGTCTAAGTTCACACTGTCTCACGGTGAAACCGCAAATGGCTCATTAAATCAGTCGAGGTTCCTTAGATGACACGATCCTACTTGGATAACTGTGGCAATTCTAGAGCTAATACAAGCTCCGACCCTCGCGGAAAGAGCGCTTTTATAAGTTCAAAACCAATCGTCGTTTCCCCTCGCCGGGTTGCGGCGTCCCCACTGGTGACTCTGGATAACTTTGTGCTGATCGCATGGCCTCATGTTCCGGCGACGCATCTTTCAAATGTCTGCCCTATCAAATGTCGATGGTACGTGACATGCCTACCATGTTTGTAACGGGTAACGGGGAATCAGGGTTCGATTCCGGAGAGGGAGCATGAGAAACGGCTACCACATCCAAGAAAGGCAGCAGGCGCGCAACTTACCCACTTCCGGCATTGGGAGGTAGTGACGAAAAATAACAATACGGGACTCTTTCGAGGCCCCGTAATTGGAATGAGTACAATTAAAACCCTTTAACGAGGATCTATTGGAAGGCAAGTCTGGTGCCAGCAGCCGCGGTAATTCCAGCTCCAATAGCGTATATTAAAGTTGTTGCAGTTAGAAAGCTCGTAGTTGGATCTCAGGCTCAGGCGGGCGGTCCGGCTCGCGCCGGTTCACTACCCGTTGTCTCCTGCCCTACCGTCTGCCGGCTCTCTCCAACGGATGCTCTTCGCTGAGCGTCCTGGGTTTCCGGCGCGTTTACTTTGAAAATATTAGAGTGTTCAAAGCAGGCCTCGGCTGCCTGAATAATGGTGCATGGAATAATGGAATAGTACATCGGTTCTATTTTGTTGGTTTTCGGAACTGGAGGTAATGATAAACAGGGACAAACGGGGGCATTCGTATTGCGGCGTTAGAGGTGAAATTCTTGGATCGCCGCAAGACGAGCTACTGCGAAAGCATTTGTCAAGAATGTTTTCATTAATCAAGAACGAAAGTCAGAGGCGCGAAGACGATCAGATACCGTCGTAGTTCTGACCATAAACGATGCCGACTAGCGATACGCAGGAGTTGCTTCGATGACTCTGCGGGCAGCTTCCGGGAAACCAAAGTGTTTGGGTTCCGAGGGAAGTATGGTTGCAAAGCTGAAACTTAAAGGAATTGACGGAAGGGCACCACCAGGAGTGGAGCCTGCAGCTTAATTTGACTCAAAACGGCCAACACTGAAATGACTGACATGCTGAGACCACTTTCCTTGGGTCTAATATGGAACGGGTGCTGGATTTAGACCCTCGGAAATCTGGGGTTATGCCCTCTGTTGCTCGGTTGGTCTGCATTCAGTGTTTGATAAAGGAATTGACGGAAGAGCACTACCAGGAGTGGAGCCTGCGGCTTAAATTGACTTAACATGCCAATAATGTAGAATGACTGTCAAATCGAGAGCACCTCCGTGGGGTCTAATAGTGAACATGTGCTGGTATTAGACCCATGGAAGACAGGTCAGTCTCTTAACCCCCTAATGAAAGAGCGTCTGCTATGGTAATCTGGTCTTTACCCTGCAGAAATCGCAGGTTCCAGAAACTTGGCCATTGACAAACTAAAAAGCCCTCTATTGATACGTCCGGTCTAATATTTAACGGGTGCTGGAAATAGACCCTCGGAAGACAGGTCAGTTTTACCCTACTAATGACAGGGCGGTGCTACGGTAATTCTGCTCAACTCGAGAGGAGCCGCAGACATTTGGTTCACGTAAAAGCCTGATAAGCTAACGGCGCGAGGCTACAAGGTGAGGGATTACGGCCGAACGCCTCTAAGCCAAAATCCCGCCCAAAAGCTCAGCACGATTGCAAAGGGAGGCTTCGACATGGTGGGGACCTGGGGATCCCGCTCCAGCCCCGCCCGGTTGAGCCGCAGAATGAGGTCTCTGCCGTCCGCCGATCAAAGCGGACGGGAAGCTGCTCGATATTCGCCCCATGCGGCGATGAGGTATGAAACCATTTGTAGAAGACTTAGTTCTCGGTCGGGGTGCCCTAAGCAGTAGATCAGCTACCTCACTGCGAACTGCTGAGACGCAACCCTTGACCATGAGATATGTCCGCACACCAGGCGAACAACATCTCCTTGCAATGACCAGGCTTGTCCCCTGGTCAAATGCACTATTTCGAGAGAAATCACAGGTTGCTGATATTTGGTCCACGTGCTTGGCTGATAAGGGATATCTGAGGGACTATGGCCGAACGCCTCTAAGCCAGAATCCCGCCCTAAATGTCAGTACCGCTGTGATGGGAGGCTTCGACATGGCTGGGGCTTGCGTCTCAGCCCGGCCCGGTCGAGCGGCAGAAATTCACCTGGTAAAATGCACCCCTGCCTCGCTCTTTACCTCTGTCTGCTATCAGTCATCCCAATGGACGCAGAAGAGATGCAGTCCAGCGGACATTGCACCTCCTGCCCTATTGTGACAACCTCCCGTGTGGCGGGGAATGCTAGGCGTACCATAACTGCAGATGAGCCGAGAAAATAAAGGGAACAAAGAGATACCTCACTCACATGCATATGCTACGTTTCTGGCAGGACGTGACGATCCTGGGACAAAGTCACACTGGACTGCCTCTCTTACGGGATAGTACAAACTAGTACATAGTCCATCATATCATTGCCAAACCCTATAGACACGAGTAGGGAAGACTCGATAGTCCTGCAAGACAACTTCCCAAGAGAGACAACTCTGACCAAAAACAACTGCTGCCTTGCATTTAGGCTGGGGACAGCCAAAGGCTAAGGAGGGCAACCCTACAGAAACGCTTGTTGAAATCGGATGCACTGAGCCACAGGCTTAACAAAATAAAACAGTGCAACGTAAATATCGATGTAAACAGCGTACGAAGAAGAAGAAGAAGAAGAAGAATCAATCAATCAAAGCTCGTCGATCATCTTGGTGCATAGGCCATGGCCAACATTTCGCCAGCGTACACGGGCAGCACTTTCTGTATCTCTCCAGGTGTTTTCATTTAATTTGAGTTCCTTCTCAAATTCTCTTCTCCACGTATTTTTGGGGTGACCTCTCTCTCTCTCTCGTCACTTGGCAATTATATGTAAGAGCCTGTGTGGCTATGTTAGACGGTGCCTTCCTCAGCGTATATCCTATCACGTATCTTTGTATCTTTGCTTAATTTGTAGTTCCAATGGATGTTGCTGACTCCTTTAACATAAGTCGTTATGCCTGACCCGGTCCTGCCACTATATGAAAATTATCCTTCACAGGCAACTGTTTGAAGGACTGGCGTCTTTGTTGTATGACCTTGGTCGTTCTCCATGTCTCCAATCCATACAGCAACACCGATTTGACACTGGCGTTGATTATTCCCATATTGGTGTGAATCTTGATTTCTTTAGATATGCTGTTTAGCGTCAGGAATGCCCCTCTTGGATTTCCAATTCTGATCCTTACATCTTCATCTGTACGTCCTGGGCATTGATCGAACTTATAGAACATCTTGAATGAATGACAAATAAGACGATCAACTGCGGATGAAAAGAAGAAAGGGAGACCCATGATTGCGAACGACAACTGCAGGGCGCTTACTGACACTGATGATTTATCTCATAAATCTGTCCGTCCAAGTATTTTCTCAAATTATTACAGCTATTATTTTTTATAATTATCTGCTGCTATATTCTAATCAATAAAAACATATTTTTTATAGAATTATCTGTTCCATGTATCTCTGAGACAATAACATGTTATTTAAAAAAAATTATATCTTCCATGTTTCTCTCAAATAATTACATGTATTATTTTATAGCATTTTTGGCTCCATGTCTATCTCGAATAATTTCATCTATTATTTTATAGAATTATCTGTTCCATATTTTTCTAAAATAATTGCAAGTATTATTTTATAAAATTATATGTGCCAGGTTTCTCTCGAATAATCATACCTATTTTTTTGTAAAAGTGGCAGACTGTTTCAGATTACTTTCAAATAAGTACAATCTATTCTAAAACAAGTTGTCTCGAGTTTATCACAAACTACATCAGTGTTCTTCATAAAACGAGCGATTTGTTTCAATTATATTCCAGTTTTATAAATACAGCTCCTCCCTTACTTTGTCCTCTTCTTCTCTTGTCCTACTGCTCTTGTTATGCGGCGTGGCAGAGAACAGATTCGCATAAAGTTTTAGTTTGCGATAGGTAGGAGGCATGTGCTGCCAACATGTAGAACTATCGGTGTGTTTCTTTGATTCCATATGTCCATTGTGGTCGGAGTTGATCTCTAGATCACATCAATGAAACCTCCATGTTGAATAATTTCGCTGCAGGTTGCCCATATTGTATATCTGTCTAATGACCAAACCACTTTATCGTATGTGCTTTAATATAGCAGTTATCCGATACATGTCCGACTCCATATTCCTCGGTGCTGTTTGTGAATTGTATCGCGAATCGTCTTTCCTGCAACATATTGTACCTACCTCATCACACAGATCACGATCTTATGTTTCTGTCTAATATGACCCTAGTTTCTTCTTCTTCTTCTTCTGCGTACACAGTCAGACAGTAACCATTATTTTTTCGAAAAAAGCAGCGGTCATCCTGAGACTCTCGCCACTACCATACAGCTTGTCTTGCAGTTCCACTGGCAATGGCCACATCTGCTCTCTCTGATCCTCGTATGTCGGGCAGTTCTGCAGCAGATGTTCAGTGGTCATTTTACCAGTACCGCACGGGCATTCGTCGGTACACCCTATCTTCAGTTTGTTGAATAGGTGGTACCTCAGTCTGTTGTGGCCAGTGCGAAGTCTGAAGACAACGACCTGCTCTCTTCGGTTCAACTGGTAATAGGCATCGTTTTTGGTGTAACCAGTATGTTCGGTTTCCCATTTGGACATGTATCTGGCTTTGATAAGCCGTTTTGACTCTTCGTACGTCATACTGGTATCTGTTTGTGGTAGTCTTGCACCTTCTTTTGCCAGTCTATCGGCCTCCTCGTTTCCTTGGATGTTGCAGTGTGACGGAACCCACTGTATCACCACCCTTTTTGGTGCGGACTGCTGGCACAGTTTGCAGAGTGCTGCTCTTAAGTCATTAAGCTCAGTGTTCTTCTGGCTTTTTAGCGCTGTGACTACTTCGAGAGCATCTGTCAGCAAGACTATATGGCTCTCATTTTCACTGTGTGTTGCCATTTCTTCCACTGCCGCCCTCAGTGCCTCTGCCTCTGCTCTGAAATTGCTTGTGTACTTACCAGTAGCGAATGACAGTGTTATATTTGTGCCATTTGGTAGGTTCAGGAATGCTCCTGCCCCTCCGTTCTGTGTAGTGTTTGTTACAGAACCGTCGGTGTATGCATGGGTCCAGTCCATGCTTGGGTAGCTTTTCGTTATGAAGCTTAGGGTAGTGTCTCTCCTTTCTTTCTCACTCTGGCAGTTTTTGTTTGCAATACCTGGTATATTTTCTACCACCTCTGGAAATATATCCTGCCTCCAAGTAGGTTTTCGTACAGTAGTGATGGGTTTTGGTGTTGTTAGTGCGTTTGTGGGATCTTCGTGCATCTTTGCTTTGGCTATTTCTGCAAAGTTTCTCCGCTTCAGTTTCCCATTTCCCAGATTGTTTAGTCTCTGGTACATTGGATGGTCCGTCAGTCTTCGGAGTTTCTCTGACTGCAGCTGGGCTCTGCAGTCTCTTCTATCGGTCATGGATTGCAGTCTTGTAATCTTTTCAAGTTCTACAATTGGCGTTGACTTCATGCCACCTGTTATGATTCTCATGGCTTGGTTTTGAAGTTTGTTAACTTTATCGAAGTTCGCCTTCGCTGCTGTTGTCCATGCCGCAATGCCATACTCGAGAACTGGTCTCACTCTTCCAGTGTACAGTTTCTTTAGTATGCTTTCGTCTGCTCCCCAGCTTGTGCCAGCAAGTTTCCTCATGATCGCCATTCTTTCTCTGGCTTTCATTCGGTTTCTCTCAATCTGACTTTTCCATGTCATGCGCCGATCAAATGTGACTCCCAGATAGGTTGGGTTGTCGTTTGGCTGCAGGATTTTGCCGTTTAGGCTTAATTTGGTACTTTGGGGTTTTAATGAGAGCGAGAATATTGTGCACGTGGTTTTCTCCTCGTTTATTTTTACCAGCCATGAGTTCGCCCACTCTTCTAGCGATGTTAGGGCCGTTTGCATCCGGTTTCTTGCTATGGTGAGATTCTTTTCAGAGGTCCACATAGCCAGATCGTCTGCAAACATTGAGCTATGGACTCTTCTTGGTATATTCTCTGTAATATCGTTTATATATACCAGAAAGAGTGTGGGTGACAGTACTCCCCCTTGGGGTACTCCCTGCTCGAGTGTCACCTTTTTGCTCATCTGCCCTTGTACTTGGACTCTGGCCGTTCTTTGTTTGAGGTAGTGGTTGATCCACTTGTACATCTTCCCACAGACATCACTTCTTCTCAGCTTGACTCTAAGTCCGTCCTTCCAGACTTTGTCAAATGCCTTTTCCAGATCCACCCAGACAGCTGGGTTTGACACTGCGAACAAAACGGAGGGATGATCAGTGTTTTTCAGCGTCTATTTATTGGACAAGGGGATACTTTGATTTAAATTTCGATGCCAGCTGGTAGTGCCCTCTGTTTGGCTTTTTAATTATATTTTCTTTCCCCCCCCCCTCTATATCCCTCTCTCTCTCTCTCTATGTCTCTCTCTCTCTCTCTCTCTCTCTCTCGTCTGCCGTCATCAGTGAAGACGCTTCACATGTATGTGAATTCCCGTACCTGCTTTAGGGTTTTTCCTTCAGTGGGAAACTTTGCCGTGTCGACTGACGTTTGATTGTCAAAGTTTATGTCGAATCACAATTGATCTTCATGTCATGCCCAAGGCAAGTCGAGTCAGGACATGCGAGAGGATAATGTCAATCTTCTTGTTGATTGTAGAAGAAGTTCTCGTCGTCTGTATAAATCAATTCGGTGAGCGATATTCGCGGTCATTGACTATTATGGTAATTTCATCCAAATAGATGATGAATAGAAAAGATGATAGTATTCATCCTTGACTTCCCCCTATCCCCAATGGGAACCAATTTGTCTGTCTGACACATTTACTAACCGACCCTTCGTTGTAAGAGCACATGTTCCGTATATACTACCCATTAGCTGTTGACCTTATCAAAGGCTTTCTTTTGATCATTGAAGGCCACATTTAATTGATTATTATATTCTATTGATCTTTCACTTAGCTGTATTAGTGACCTCCCTTACATTGGTCGGATACGGACAGAAAAATGGGGTCCAATATCAGTATAAGTAGATATAGTGAAATGAAAAATAATAAGATACATCTATGTTGCTGTAATGATTGTGTTTTACCATTCACAGACAAACAACATTACAACAATTCCTGCTGGAAGTCTGCCACCAAATTTGACCGGGTTAGACATGCTAAGGAACCCCATCACAACAATTGACGTCTCTGTCTTTAACGAGTCTTTGAACACTCTAGAAACACTCTCATTCTCAGAGGCGCTCTTCGCGAGGATATCAGATGCCATTCTTCCCTTACGAGCTCTGAAGTCTTTTTTCATTTACGATACGTTCATACAAGACTGGAATAAGGACGCCATGAAAAATATTGGCTCGTCTGTGGAGATTCTTTACCTAATAAATGTCAGTTTAAGTGTCTGGCCTTCCTGGATACAGTACTTTACCCATATCACAGAGTTAAGCATAGAATTTAATACTATCGCATATATTCCTGATGATGCTTTAGATATGCTGGCCAATAGCCTGACAACTCTTGATCTTAGCAAAAATCTTTTAGCAGCTGTGCCAAAAACAATTTCAAAATTGACGGCACTACAATCTCTGATGTTAGATTTTAACAACATAGTTGATATCACATGGCTTCCACAGGTAAGCACGCTGAGTCAGATATCCTTGATGAACAACAATATCACGGACGTCATTGAACTTAGCAAATCACTTCGACCATCGGCAGATACTTTGATGGATGTCGATGTAACGGCTAATAACTTGTCAGAAATTCCAGATCTTTCTTTTCTTACAAGAATCGATTACCTAGACTTTTCAAACAATCAAATTTCCGATCCCTTTTCTGGATCATTGTCTCCTATAGTAACCTTTTTAGCTTTGGATTACAATTTACTTTCTCGTATTCCAAGTTTAGTGTTCAATTTAACTTCCCTAGGCAGTATCCAAATGACATTCAATGTTTTAACAGAAATTAATGGAGCACATATTCCAGTATGGATAAGAGACATTGAACTAAGCTATAATCGTATTATCGAGTTAACAGAAAGAAGCTTTCCCCCAAATTCTAACATATGGTCCTTGAGTTTGGTAAGCAATCCTATTGCAACAATTTCCGCAGATGCTTTCGAGAATCTGAAAAGTCTAACATCTTTAAACATTCAAAATTCCAAACTAACTCGCCTTCCAATGGCCCTGACCTCATTGACAAGTTTAACTTGGTTTGATATTAATGGCAGCCTTGACCTTGTGTGTACTTGCATGGAGAAGAGTATTGGAGCTTGGTTCCTGAGTCGCCAAACAGGGATAGGGGGCAAGTGTGGTGAGACTGATATCTATGTTTTCTTTGCGAACATGAGTCAAGCTTGTCCATAAGCCAACATTTCTTGTGTGTCCTTTCTTTTTGTTAATTGAAGAAGACATCTTAGGTGTAAGCGTAGTAATTTCCATTGGCTTTCCGACTTCCACTTATCTAAAGAAAGTAGCACCAGCCTTATGTTAGTGGTGTTACATAAAGCTTGTCAATATATGTTACTGGTGTTCCTTCCTCTTTTGTTGCAAATATTTGCAGAATAATTTGATCGATCATCTGAGAATTACATTTATTTTTAGCTATAATCTTATTTTGTTGAACATGAAATATTTGAATCTGTTAGGACAAGAAGGCAGTCTAATTTTTTTTTTGTTTTTTTTTTGCGTTCGCCTTATTTATTTATTCCCCAAGGCGTGTGTGCGTTACACTGTGGTTTTTATTTTGCGCCTGTCGGCCCAGTGCATCCGACTTCAGCATGCATTTTATGTAAGGGTCTGCTTCCTCCTGCATTTTCTAAGGGTTTGCTTCCCCGGGGTAACGGCCGGTGCTGTGATGGGGATCGAACCCAGCACCTTCTGGTTGTGAGCCGTGCCACTTAACCACTAGGCCACGCCGTCCCCTCGGCAGTCTAATAATTCCAACGTGTTTCTTAATCTACTTTGGCAACAGTACAGTTTCAATATTAGGACCGGTATCATTTGACAAACAGAACATTTAATATGTTAGCACTTGTATCTTAATATGATGTGACAAGAGAACAGTCACAGATTACCAATTGCATGGGACGTGTTTATGCAAGAGCAAAATCCAAAGATTACCCCGTGTATCTATATTTAGTTAGTAAGTTTTAACTCATTAGCTCCAACATTACCTGAGCCTCTGTATAAATGTTTTTAGGCATTGTGATTATCAGCCGTGCCACTTAACCACTAGGCCACGCCGTCCCCTCGGCAGTCTAATAATTCCAACGTGTTTCTTAATCTACTTTGGCAACAGTACAGTTTCAATATTAGGACCGGTATCATTTGACAAACAGAACATTTAATATGTTAGCACTTGTATCTTAATATGATGTGACAAGAGAACAGTCACAGATTACCAATTGCATGGGACGTGTTTATGCAAGAGCAAAATCCAAAGATTACCCCGTGTATCTATATTTAGTTAGTAAGTTTTAACTCATTAGCTCCAACATTACCTGAGCCTCTGTATAAATGTTTTTAGGCATTGTGATTATCACTTACAAGTCCTTTAGACTGCTTCATTTTAGTTAAGTTATTTTTCTTCTTCTACGTTTGTTCTCAATCTCCCGCTATCGTCCATCTTTGAATTCATAAACAAGGTTCAAAGCAATTTTTTACTAAGCTGCATGTTAGATCCAAATGACTTTTCGCATGTAATCTTAGAATATATCCATGACGTTATGGAAATATTATTGTTTCCTAAGAAATTTGATGTATTTTGATAAATATATTCAATAGTGTAAATTAATAGCAACCTCCATGAATTGGACAACATTTTAACACGTTTAATGTACATAGACGTGTTGTTTTAAAAATAGATGTTTCGACCTTCAAATAGGCTGAGTAAATACAATTTCCTGATTAGACCTATTAGACACTTTGTCGAATGCGGAAAAAAATAAACGTCACTCACGCGAAACTGTCTAAAAGGTATAGGCGTATTCGCATTAATAGTTTGTGTTGTCGCTGTTGCAGCATATAGTTATTAATTTCAAAATGACTATGACGTGTACATTTATTAAAATGTAGAAGGTTACCGTTTTACTATTCCAGTTCTTCTGAATGGAATCTAAAATGGGTAATTTATATTGCAATATTCATGATCTAGAAAATCGAACGCAATTGGCGCTTGGTCTGGATAGATCATCATTTTACCGTTGGATTGGACAGGACTCAGAGTGCACTCATGACAAGCAAGGAAAGAAACAGAAATGTGACGATTTCGACAGAGATGTCATACAACATGAGATACGGAAACTGTTGACGGAAAATCAAGTTTTACTCTCCTGAAATTAACATTAACATTGCAATCCAACAACAGTATTGGAGTTTCCAAAAGTACTCTTTGGAAAATTGTAAGGAAAACTTCAGACCACAGGAATATTATAAATGAATAGTCACATTTGATTGCTGCGTGACTTAAAGTCAAGCTACGAAGAAGTGAAGTTTGTCGGAAAATGTACAGATGGATCAGCCACTACCTCAAAAACAGAACAGCCAGAGTTCAAGTACAAGGGCAGATGACCAAAAAGGTGACACTTGAGCAGGGAGTACCCCAAGGAAGAGTACTGTCACCCACAGTTTCCCTGGTGTATATAAACAACATCACAGAGAATATACCAAGAAGAGTCCACAGCTCCATGTTTGCAGACGATCTGGCTATGTGGACCTCTGAAAATAATCTCACCATAGCAAGAAATCGGATGCAGCAGGCCCTAACATCACTGAAGGAGTGGGCGAACTCATGGCTGGTCAAAATAAATGAGGAAAAAACAACATGTACGATATTCTCGCTTTCAAACAAACCCCAGAACGCCAAAATAAGTCTTAACGGCAAATATCTGCGGCCAAACGATAACCCAAACTACCTGGGAGTCACATTTGATCGGCACGTGACATGGAAAAGTCAGATCAAGAGAAACCGAATGAGAGCCAGACAAAGAATGGCAATCATGAGGAAACTTGCTAGCACAAGCTGGGGAGCAGACGAAAGTATACTAAAGAAATTGCACACTGGAAGAGTGAGACCAGTTCTCGAGTATGGTATTGCGGGAACGACAACAGCAGCAAAGGCGAACTTTCACAAAACTAGCAAACTTCAAAACCAAGCCATGAGAGTTATAACAGGAGGCATGAAGTCAACGCCAATTGTAGAACTTGAAAAGATTACAAATCTGTAATCCATGACCGACAGAAGAGACTGCAGAGCCCAGCAGCAAGCACAAAAACTCAGAATACTGACAGATCATCCAATGCACCAGAGACTAAATAGATTTGGAAATGGGAAACTAAAGCGGAGAAACCTTGCAGAAATAGTCAAAGCAAAGATGAACGAACACCCAATAAATGCATTAACAACACCAAAACCCATCCCTACTGTACGCAAACCTAGCTGGAAGCAGCATATATTTTCGGTGGTTGCAGAAAATATACCAGGTATTGGAAACAAGAACAGCAAGACTGAAAAAGAAAGAAGAGACATGACCCTGAGGTACATAATGAAAAACTACAGAAGCATGGACTGGACCCATGCATACACCGACGGTTCTGTAACAAACACAACACATAACGGAGGGGCAGGGGTATTCCTGAGCCTACCAAATGGTAGAAAAATAACACTGTCAGTGGCAACTGGAAAATACTCAAGCAATTTCAGAGCGGAGGCAGAGGCACTGAGGGCTATAGCAAAAGCAATGCTGACAGGCAAAAGAAATGAAAGCCATATAGTCCTGTTTACAGATGCCCTGGCCGTAGTCATAGCACTAAAGAGCCAGAAAAATACTGAACTTAATGATTTAAGAGCAGTACTCTGTTAACTATGCCAGCAGATCGCACCTAAAAGAGTAGTGGTACAGTGGGTCCCTTCCCATTGTAACATCCAAGGCAGATAGATTGGCAAAAGAAGGTGCAAGACTACCACAACCAGATACTAGTGTGACCTAGGAAGAGTCAAAAAGGCTCATTAGAGCCAGATACATGACCAATGGGAAACAGAACATACTGGCTACACAAAAAATGATGCCTATTACCAATTGAACAGAAAAGAGCAGGTCGTGGTCTTCAGACTCCGCACAGGCCACAACAGACTGAGGTACCACCTATTCAATAAACTGAAGATAGGTGGCACTGACGAATGCAGTTGTGGTACCGAAAAAATGACCGCTGAACATCTGCTGCAAAACTGCCTGAAATACGAGGACCAGGAAAAGCACATGTGGCCATCACCAGTGGCAACACTAGACAAGCTCTATGGCAGTGTCGACAGCCTGAGGATGACCGCTACTTTTTTCGAAAAAATACAGGTTGACGTCTGACAGCGTACGAAGAAGAAGAAGAAGAAGAAGAAGAAGAAGAAGAAGAAGAAGAAGAAGAAGAAGAAGAAGAAGATTGCTGCCTGAATTAAACGCCTGAGACAGATACGTGAACGGTGTATGCAACGCTTTAGTATTGTATACTTGGATGAATCCAGGGGCAATGCTCACTACACCTTTTGTAAAGAATGGGAATCAGTGTACGGTGAACAGAAAAGACAAATTCCAATCAGCAAAGGGCAGCGCATTATACTAACAAGTGCCGCAAGCAGCGAAAAAGGACTTTACGCTGAACTTATTTTCCAACCAAAAAGTAATGAAGATAGGGACTACCATACTGAAATGAATGGACACATTTTCAGACACTGGGTGACGAATGATCTGCTTCTAATTCTGGAAAGACTGTCATGCCTAGTAAGGGATAATACATCCTTTCACAATTCAGTATCAGTGGAAGACAAAGTACAAACTGCATTAAATATGAAAGCTCAAATTAGGACATGCTAGCTAAGGAAAAAGTTAATTTCGAAGACACGTATTTCAAGCCATAGTTGTTACAGCTTATGTTGAAGACAACTGTGTATCATGTTGACAAAATCATTGAAAAAGTACGGTCACACTTCAATGCCACTAACTACATATCATGCGCATCTAAACCCTATAGAGCTTGTGTAGGATAAAGTAAAAAGACAAGTTGTTAAACAGAACAGGACATTTAAAATGTGTGATGTAGAAGTGCTGACATGGGAGTACTTTTCAAAAATAGATTTTTCAGTTCTAGAAGGAGAATGTTGAACATGTACTTCGGGACGAAGTGCAGTACCGGCAACGAGATGGATTACAAATTTCTCCGGGCCTTAACAATTATCAGCCTCTTTAGATCGAAAGATTCGGATGATTAATATCATCTTTTGGCAGACTTGGATGAATTAGCGTATGTTTATCAAAACAATTAAGTGTACTTACAATTACAACAAATACATGTCAATATTCAAATGAGTTACACAAAATAAAATTAGTTGCGCAGTTTAAACAACCTTGGGGGTCTCATGGTGACTGAAGGCCGAAGGGATGTACTAACTGTTGCCTATTGGTGCCCTTTTTGCAATTGTACATAAAGGGCAACACAAACAATCTATTGATCTATCCAGACATTAAGGAGATACGCCCATGAACAAGATGCTGAGAAATTCAGCTACGTATGGTAAAATCTTAAATTGAATGCCATTTCTGTGCAAAACATCAAAAGAATTCGCCGATGTGCAAATGTCTTAACATCTATGGACAAAATAATGTGACATGGATGTGTCATGGAGTCATGGATATTCTAAAGTTGCATGCGAAAAATCATTTGAATTTGACATTCAGTTTAGTAGAAAATTAGTTTCGACCTTGTTCATGAAATAAAAGACGAACTATACCAAGGCCTGAGCAGGGCATTGCAAGTAACATGATGTAGTCTGGATAACGCAATGCATTGTGGCTCTAGTTTATAGCTTGACCGCGATATTTGAAACGTTCGGGACGCCACATCCATCTTAGGCA
This sequence comes from Ariolimax columbianus, assembly GCA_036924085.1. Classification (NCBI taxonomy): domain Eukaryota; kingdom Metazoa; phylum Mollusca; class Gastropoda; order Stylommatophora; family Arionidae; genus Ariolimax; species Ariolimax columbianus. The sequence goes on along the minus strand of JAVGWX010000020.1, from coordinate 17,343,840 downwards.
GGAACGTTTGAGTGAATTATCATTTATTAAATACCGAACTGTTGAATGCAAATTACAAAGCATTAAAGTTATGTCAAATGTGCAGTGATGAGTATGCACATATGAGGGATATACGTGACACTTTATTTCTTTAAATAATAACAACAGACGTGTCAATAGCAAAGTCATTTATTCCGACACATGTTTTCTAAATAATCTGTATTACTGTTAATTTTTGAGGAAAAGTCCACGTCGAAAGAATGTAAAATTTATTAAATTGAGTAAGTGCTGTAATGTTAACTGTTAAAACAAAAACACTTGTTTACCAGGCCTGTGTCATCAGCACTCTTCTTTACGGTAGTGAGACATGGTCTACCTACATGCACCAGGATAGGCGGCTAAACAGCTATCACATGAGGTTCCTGCGCAGAATCATCGGCGTTGGGTGGTAAGACAAGATCACCAACGAAGAGGTGTTTGAGGGAACAGGCACTGCCACACTATTTTCCATGCTTAGTCTTCGAATGTTCCTACGGCTGGGACACATTCCGAGGATGGATGGTGGCAGAATACTAAAATATCTTCTCTATGGGTAATTACAGTCGGGGAACAGGTCTCATAGGGGTCCACCACTCTTCGGTACAAGGATGTATACAAGCGGGATTTGAATGATGCAGGCATCGATTTGGAATCACGGGAACATGACACCATGGATTGCATTACGTGGAGATACATGATTAAGCATGGAATACTGACAAAGGAGATACTGATTGCTGATAGGCTAAAGACTCAGGGTTCGAGAAGACACTCCACAACATGCGATGCCACAAACGGTGTTGATTTTTCGTCATACTGTGGAAGACGCTTCTCTGCCCGGATTGGTCTTACGAGTCACATTCGTTACCGTCATGGACTGTAGTTGCATACCTTGTCAAAGCACAATTACTATCGTCTGACAAGACGGAAAGAGCTAATGAATTATGAGATATAATGTTTACAAAATACACATTTAAGAGTACACACAATACAATTATTAAATTGTTAATTACCCTCTAAGAAATTGTCAGCAACATCTTTACGGCTTTTCTTTGCGTTTAGGATCTTATGGCCATGTTATATCTGCAGACCAATGATGAAGTCTATAGTCTTTGACAGGTCGAAGCAGCTTCTTCAAAGCGTCTCAGGTCCACACCATCTGGTCAGATCTGGCATTTCATTTCACTATAAAGAGGGCATTAATGTAGAATGTGATCAGGATTATGGCCGGCTATTCCACAAGGCACTCATATGTGTGTGAAATCTTTAGTCATATTTTTTTTTACCAAACAGGAAAAAACATTATGCAGAACATTTGATTTATCTCATTGCTATTGTATTAGTTGTCTCGATGATCTGAAATTGTTCATATTTTTCAAAAGAAGAAGATGAGAGTGAATAAAATACAGCAACAATGTGCAAGTTCATCCAATTCTAGTAATTCTTCTTCTTCTTCGTCTTCTTCTGCTTCTTTATCTTGTTCGTCTTCTTTTTCTTTATCTTGTTCTTCTTCCTCTTCCCCTTCTTCGTCGTTCTTCTTCCTTTTCTTCTTCTTCGTCGTTCTTCTTCACCTTTTTGTACTCATTATTTTTGTCATTTGGCGTCTCGGATAATAGCATAGCATATGAATATAATACATTTTTCTAGGGGTCTGATTAGTGTAGTGGTAGTTTGGTTGGTTATTGATCCAGCAAAATGTGGGCTCCTGCCCTTTGACCCAATGACATTTATTGGTATATGCAATTGTCTGTGAGACGTTGTTTAGTTCCGTATAGACTGTTCAAATTATCTTACCTGGGAGGAAGAATGTCTTTCCTAACACCAGCAAGATGGTGCTAAGTCAGTTTCATAGGACTGTGTTCACAAGCCCGACACTATGAGTATGCTCAAATTTGATTATGTTCAAGTGACCGTTATGTTGTACGTGTTTAGTGCGAAGTCGCACAATTTTGTTTTGATGTCTCTTTATCAGGAGGTTGATGTTATCTTGTAGATTTGGGATAGCCATATGTTTGCAGATTGCAACCCAATATTCCCCATCACCCATATGTTCAGCGAAACCGGTTTGTTCGCAGTATTCAGTAGTTATTTGAAAGTATGTTTGGTTGTTGGTGTTCTCGACTTGATCCCTTCTTAGTACATCTGTCCACTTTGTTATTGCCATGTATATTTGCGTGACCAAGGATCCATTGCATAACTATTCTGACTACTTGGCATGTCATACGTGTTTTTGGTATCTAGGGATATGTAGGTACTTTCAGGCTTACAATGACCATCATCTTCCAAAGCTTGAAGTGTAGATATTGATTCCGTTTACGATTACCATGCTCTGGTCTTTTTATAGAAATGCATCAAATACTGTTCTAAAGAAGTCCATCACTATTTCCAGGGCTGTTATTCCTGCCCCATATCTGAACATATCTCTCCACAAGTATTAAACATCTCCTCAGTGATTCTGTCTAGATGCCCTATGAAAACTCCATATTCAGCTTTAGGGAAGGCCTTAATAGCAGACCTATTGGTATATACATGTATCCATTCTTCTTGTTAGGCGTAAATCAATCTCTGTAGTTAGAGCACTCGTTTTCCAAGACAAAGCTTCAGGGTTCAATACCCGCTATTGGCACACTTTGGTTGACAAATCTGTAAAGAGTATTTATTAGTAAATGGGTACTTGACCTACTATTAGAGAAAGACAGGCAGCGGGGAAGAGAACTGACCACCTCATCTCCTACAAAAAGTGACTTAGTACAATAAAGTATCAAACACGTCATCCCCGCAGGCCGTTTCTGCTACATGAATTTGAAATATTTAAAACAAAAAAGCTAGTTAGTGTCAACAAAAACAATTTTGGACCTGTGCTTCAAGAAATTAAGCGACGAGGAAGTGAAGTTAAGACACGATTTTTAAGATTACAACAATAGTCAAATAGACAATATGAAATCGTGCTTTCGCGTTCGAAAATATGTCGTTATCAGTAGCTGTTGAGCAACCCAGGTTCGCTTCGTGCCGAGTGACAGCACTTGTTAAACCGGAGAAAGTACATTTCAAAAGACACGTTAACTTTGAACGATACAAATGAGGCCAGTTCGCCTATGAGCTAAACAAAAAGATGTTTAAGCCAAAACCCTCTCCCGCAAAAATACTAAATTTGTGTTGACTAATAAAGACGATCCCCAGTCTATATATGTCGAAAAGTTGCAGAACTAAGTAGATTTCTGGTCGTAAAGAAGATTCAAAGTAATACTGACAACTATTGCTTCTTATTCCTCTTCTTCTTCGTTCGCTCTCAATTAATCACATATATCTCCCTTTTAGGGGAACTAAGAAGCTAGTCTAGTCAGACACAACATACTGACCATCACGTCCCGTCAGGGTCAGGCGGCGCAATATACTGACCAAAATCTCTCTTCCATGTAGCGTTCCCTAGAAACATGCTGTTTTCAAGCAGCATTGCCGAAGAGAAGTGGATCGATGTGATCCCCATAGTAGTGGGCTCCAAGCAGATGAAGCCAAGCATCTAACAACCGCTTGGAGGATCGCAGTCCACATTCATCAGCATGCTCCGGATGTGAGGAAAGCTACTACAACCCGCCACGTAACATTATTTTCTTGGAGCACGAAAGAGTAATCGTACTCATTGTAGGTATTCAACAACGAGAATATCCCTCATAAAACCTCAGACTTATCTCATCGCCAACAAGTTTATCTCGCAATTGGGTTGGGGAGGGCCATACGTGTGATACGCTGATAACAACTAGGAAGCGCCCCTACAAATGCTACGAATGTCTGGCATCTGTCGTTACTATGTAATCTATCAAACGTTTTCGAAAGAAAGATCCTGGGACGATAAGGCTAAAGTCTGGTCAGGCATAACACACTGATCAAACAATGTTAGCCAGGGTCAGCAGAAATATACTGTCCAAGACCTTCACCTGACCTCCTCGTTGGTCGTCATGGAAACGGGATGTTATCGAGGACAACAGTCTGGCTAACAAGATGAGGTGTGATGTGATCCCAGTAGTTATGAGTGACGTGCAGATGAAGCAAGCATTGCACAACTGCCTGGAGGACCCCGGTCCATTTCATCAGCACGGTCAGGATGTCAGGAAAGCTACTACATTCTGGCTCAAGTTCCGTCATGGTCAGGACGCACAAGAAGGTTACAAACATATTGTGGGTATTGGCAGCCAACCAACGACAGACTGATCCTGACCCGCATCGCTACCTTGATAAACAAGAGGCTATCGATGAACGATCATGTATCAGACCCGGAAGATCATGTAGCTGCCAAATCCTTAACCGGATATAGAAAAGAGGGGTAAGAACATACGTAGATCACATGAGTGACTTCTATTGATGTCAGTGCAGAATACGACACTGTGAACCACCAGAAAATGCTATATTCAGAGACATGTTGATGTTTCTTGCAGATTAATAGGCGAATCTATTTCTCTTTCGTAAGTTCTAAGCGTTTCTAGTTTGTATAACATGTAAACCAACCAATGGACACACAGGGGACGGAATAGTCGTTGTCCAATGAAATGGTTTTCAATAGTTTGAACACAATCTGTCGATCGCCTTTGATGACCTTTGACACATATTACAAGAAACATCACTTTAAGTCAAACATTGGCTTTCTAACACAGAGGAACAATTACCACTACTGGAACTGTAACAAACTACGTTTCCCAGATATAATTGTGTCAATTTGGATCGTAAATTGTGCTTTGTGACACTGTCAGGAAAGAAGATACATTGGAGATAAAATAACATTCGAACATTGACTTGCACAACACAGTGGGGCACAGCCAGATGTCCTCGAACACACAGCACTCGCCTGCGTCTCCCTGTAGCTGAGTACGGCATACCAGTTTTGACGGGAAAAAAAGAAAACAACTCTGGACTTGTCAAACGCTTTGATACAGCAATGACTGGTCTGATAATTGCAGGTGTGCTTACTCCAAGTGAAAATAATATGCCTCTATAATAGTCGTAGCACCATACAAATCAGGAATAAATGTCGTATCAGGAATTGAAAGAGAGAAACAGGTAAACAACTCAGGGCTTCATTTGCTAGGACACCAGGTGTGGGACAAGGACTGAATTCTAGACGAAGTTTCTTACAATCCCCACAGACTATCCCAGAAAACATCCATTGAACGATGGGATGCGTTGATACCCCGGATCAAGCTGCGATAGAAACGTGTCCATGGACACAATATGCCTTGTGAATATAGAAGTCACTAAATAGACTTCTAACTGGTCTTTCACGATGAAGGAAAAACTTAAATAGATGCGGGTACAAGGATAATGCCACGTGCGACTTTGGAGCAACACAAGACCCAGACCACCTGATGCAAAAAACCTTCTGTACATATGAAATATTGATGACATGTCGATGGTGAACGACACGGTAACCCACGTAGGTGAACATTGGAAACATGATGTATGACGTGGTGTCCAGGACTGGGGAATTCACTAAGCGGGAAGTTATCTCGTGTAACACGTCCATGATTATATTCGTTAGTTATATCCAGACCAATTTAATCATTTTATTCTGATTTGTTTAAAAAAAATGATTGTAACATGTGTGTATGTAGTATGTATGTACGGATGTATGTCTGTATGTATTTGTGTATCTATGTATGTACGTATGTATGTATGTACGTATGTACGTATGTATGTATGTATGTATGTATGTGTGTATGTATGTATACATGTATGTATGTATGTATGTATGTATGTGTGTGTGTATATATGTATGTATGTATGTATGTATGTGTATGTACTTACGTACGTACGTATGTATGTGTGGATGTATGGACGTACGTACGTATTCATGTATGTGTGTATGTATGTATGTATGTATGTATGTATGTATGTATGTATGTGTGTGTATGTATGTATGTATGAATGTAAGTATGTATGTATGTATGTATGACTGTAAGTATGTATGTATGTATATGCGTATGTGTGTGGGTGTGTCTGTGTGTGTATGTGGGGTCTGTGTGTGTCTGTGGGTGTCTGTGTGTGTGTCTGTCTGTCTGTATGTGTATGTGTGCGTATTCGTGTGCGCGTGCGCCCGTACGTGCGTGTATGCGTGTATGCATTTAGGCATGTAGGTATGTATGTATGTATGCATGTAAGTGTTTATGTATGCATGTGTGTATGTATGTATGTATATATGTATGCATGGACGTATGTATACGTGCATGTATGTATGCATGTATTTATCTATGTATGTGTGTGTGAATGTGTGTGAACGTATGTACGTCTGTACGCATGTATGTGAGCACGTGTGTGCGTATGTACGTGTGTATAAGTAGGTACGTATGCATGTGTGGTGTGTGTGTGTGTGAGCGTTAGAGTGTGTATGTGCGTGCATACAGGCATACATGCATATATGTATTATGTTTATATTTATGTATGTATGAAGGTAAGTACGCATATAATAATAATAATAATAATAATAATGTTCCCCCTGTCATCTAAAGCACGCTGCGTCAGTCGTCCACTGCCATGTTCAGCTGCTGAGACGTGTATGTTTAGCAGAGGTTCAAACGTAAACTTACAAAAAAAATAAACAACTTGCCAACCACCGTCAGTGTGATAAACTTAACTTGAGCTTAGGTCCATTAAATGATAAATAACGATATGTGTTACCTTGACATTCACGTTATCGCCGTATCCGCATTCAAGGCTGCGTGTCCATATTTAACATTTTGTAACAGTGATTTTCTGAAACGGTTGCAATATTTCATTTGATTGTGGATAAGTTTTAAAGACGTTTGAATTTATAATTATGGGAACCTATTTGAATGTCCGTGAAATAAGAATATTGTGAGACCAGCTACTTTCCAATTGCATGGAAAGGTATGTACTGTAGAGGGAAATTCCGTGTTTTTAAATAGATATTTTAACCAGTCGTTGTTTCTTAACTCTTGCCTGACCCAGTTTTTGTTCGAATTATTCTGGTGTTATGTTGTTGTTTTGAATGCCCACTATGAGTAGGTTACTCTTATGTGTGCCCAGAAATGGGTGTTAAGTGACGGGTTTCAGTAGCTCGAGCGTGCTGATGAAGGCGGATCGGGGTTATCCAGGCGGTTGTGCTATGCTTTGTTTCATCTGCACGTCACTCACAACTACGGGGATCACGTCGAACCTCACCTTATTAGCCAGACTGCTGTCCTCGACAACAGCCATTTTCAGGACGACCAACGAGGAGATCGGGTGAGGGTCTTGGCCAGTATATTTCTCTTAGCTCTGGCTAACATTCTCGTATCAGTATGTTTTGCCTGACCCTGGCTAACATTCTCTGATCAGTATGTTTTGCCTGACCCTGGCTAACATTCTCTTATCAGTAGGTTTTGCCTGGCCAGACGTTAGCCTCATGTCCCTTTCTGGTTTTACATCTCTTGTTTCCTGGTTCGTTTGATAATTTCTTGCAGAATAGGTAAATCCAATAATAATGCTTTCTTTCAGCATAAAGATATGTTGATGTAATCATGATTACATATTTATAATCAGCATGTTCTTCATCATATTCTATTTCTTTCTCGTCGTTTTTTTTATCCTTTGTTTCCTCTTCAACTACTTATGTTATTTGCACGCTATCTGTTGTTTCACGAAAACGTGTGTTCCGAATTATTTTTTAAAATATACATAGTATTTATTCTATTGATTTTACTGAGAAGAAGGCTAACGTATGGTCAGGCAAAATATACTGATCAGGAAAATTAGTCAAGTTCACGTATACCTTACTGGACACGACTCTCACCTTGGCTTCCTCGTAGCCCTTCCTGGAAATGGGCTGTTTTCATGGCATCCTGTCTAACAATGTGAGGGATCAACGTGATCCTCGTAGTAGGAAGCGACACGTAACTAATGTCAAGCATAGCCCAACCGCCTGGAAGACCCCGATCCACCCTCATCAGCGCGCTCGGGATATGAGAAAAGCTACGGCAACCCGACACTTAACGTCCTTTTTAGGGCGCACAAAAGAGTAATCGTCCTCATTGTAGGCGTTCCACAACAACATTGATTATACTTTAAATCTGAATTATAATCAGAGGATTTGTGTAATAGGTACCACTGCAGGCACTGTCATCGGAGATAAAGTGTTAAAGACTTGATGACACTATGGCTCAGCATCTTGTAGGTGAAGCAACCACGCAGTCTTGTCTATCTTAGCTGTATATTAGGAACCAGTTTACAGTTTGGGGTACTAGCGAGTCGATAATGGATATGAACCCAGTACTTTTAACACAAGAAACGTGCGTTCTAACCACTATACTCCATAGACCAGGTGGTGACATATTTGTGCAGGATCAAATTGTCAGGCACAGTGCTCAATGACAAGTTCCCAGTGGGTTTTGCATTTTGCGGAAGAGAATGGATGAATTGCTATTCAAGAAAATCGACAGAACGAGAGAAAATTAGGCATGGACATATTACCGTTTCTGTCCCTTCAAACGGAGGCATATACATGCGATGGGAGTGGAGACTAACGTCTGGTCAGGAGAAACATACTGATGAGATTATGTCTGTCAGGGTGCAGGTGAACATGCTGATCAGATTATGTGTGTCAGGGTGCAGGTGAACATGCTGATCAGATTATGTGTGTCAGGGACAGGCGAACATACGGATCAGAATATGTGTTAAGGTTCAGGTGAAACATATTGACCAAGACCCGACTTCATTGTCATGCAGTGCTCCCTGGAAACAGGCTGTGGCATGACATTCTTGCAAACGAGGAATGCATGGAACGAGATCCCCGTGAGACTGAGCAACACGTAGATGAAGTCAATCGTAGCACACCAGCCTCGAGGAACCCGGTCCACCTCCATCAGCACTTTCGGGGTGTGATGCCAGCTACTACAACCTGCCACTCTCTCTCTCTCTCTTGCTCTTTCAGGGTGAACAAGAGATTAAAACTACTCATCGTGTGCATTTAACAGCAACACCGAAAACGCAAAAGAAGGCAAATTTTAGCTCAGCGTGAGGCAGAAAGGTACTTGTGGACAGAAAAGTATGTAAGTAGTAAACATTGTAACATATCATTACATAACCCAACGTTTATGCCATAACAAACTCAACATTACAAAAAATAACTAAACATAACTCATCAAAACGTTACATAACGCAACATATCATAACATTATACTTCTTCTTCTTCTTCGTACGCTGTCAGACGTCAATCTTTATTTTTTGGAAAACAGCAGCGGTCATCCTGAGGCTGTCGACACTGCCATAGAGCTTGTCTAGTGTTGCCACTGGTGATGGCCCCATCGGCTTTCTCTGATCCTCGTATGTCCGGCAGTTTTGCAGCAGATGTTCAGCGATCATTTTCCCGGTACCGCACGAGCATTCGTCAGTGCCACCTATCTTCAATTTATTGAATAGGTGGTACCTCAGTCTATTGAAGACCATAACCTGCTCTCTTCTGTTCAACTGGTAATAGGCATCGTTTTTTGTGTAGCCAGTATGTTCGGTTTCCCATTTAGTCATGTATCTAGCTCTAATAAGGCTTTTTGACTCTTCGTATGTCACACTAGTATCTGGTTGTGGTAGTCTTGCACCTTCTTTTGCCAGTCTGCCTGCCTCCTCGTTGACTTGCATCTTACAGTGGGAAGCAACCCACTGTACCACTACTCTTTTTGATGCGGACTGCTGGTATAGTTGACAGAGTACTGCTCTTAAATCATTAAGTTCAGTATTTTAATGGCTTTTTAGTGCTCTGACTACGACCAGGGCATCTGTAAGCAGGATTATCTGACTTTTTTTTTGTTTGCATGTCACCATTTCTTCTACTGCAGCTCTCAGTGCCTCTGCCTCCGCTCTGAAATTGCTCGTGTATTTTCCAGTTGCCACTGACAGTGTTATTTTTCTACCATTTGGTAGGATCAGGAATACACCTGTCCCTCCGTTCTGTGTTGTGTTTGTTACAGAACCGTCGGTGTATGCATGGGTTTCTCTAGATCTGACTTTTCCATGTCATGCGCCGATCAAATGTGACTCCCAGGTAGTTTGAGTTGTCGTTTGGCCGCAGATATTTGCTGTTAAGAATTATTTTGGTGTTTTGGGGTATGTTTGAAGGCGAGAATATCGTACATGTTTTTTTTTACTCATTTATTTTGACCAGCCATGAGTTCGCCCACTCTTCCAGCGATATTAGGGCCTGCTGCATCCGATTACTTGATATGGTGAGATTCTTTTCAGAGGTCCACATAGCCAGATCGTGTGCAAACATTGAGCTGTGGACTCTTCTTGTTATATTCTCCGTGATGTTATTTATATACACCAGGAAGAGTGGGTGACAGTACACACCAGTGGGGCACTCCCTGCTCAAGTGTCACCCGTTTGCTCATCTGCCCTTGTACGTGAACTCTGGCTGTTCTATTTTTGAGGTAGTGGCTGATCCATCTGTACATTTTCCTACAAACTTCACTTCTTCGTAGCTTGACCTTAAGTCCCTCTTCCAGACCTTGTCAAATGCCTTTTCTAGATCCACCCAAACCGCTACTGTGTGTTTTTTGCTCCTAGTAAGCGTCCTCTACTTCTTGGGCTATGAGGGTGATCTGATCCTCAGTGGATCTGTGCTGTCTAAAGCCTGCTTGCTGTGGAATTAGTATGTGTTTTTCTTCCAGATGCCACATCAGTCTGGTGTTTATCATACGCTCCATCAGCTTTCCTATACAGCTCAGTAGGCTGATAGGCCTGTATCCATTTGGATCAGTTCTATCTTTTTCTTTCTTTGGTACTGGTATAATTACGGCATCTTTCCATGCCTGCGGTACAATACCCCTTTTCCAACTTTGGTTCAGGACTGTTAGTAACTTTATCTTTGCTGTTTGGCCCAACCCCATCATCATTTCGTTTGTTACGCCATCTTTTCCGGGAGATTTCTTTTTCTTTAAAGTTCTCATGGCCTCTTCCATTTCATTCATTGTTAGTTTTACCATCATGTGCTCCTCTGGTGCCATTTTGATGTTGTCGTGCATCTCTTGTTCTTCATTAATATATGTATGCCTATTTGTAGGAACATCAATGTGGTTTGCTCTGGCTTAATGTTCTATAAAAGCGTTTGCAGCTTTTTTTCCAGTGAGCATGGTAATTTGTTTGTTTGATGGAGTTTCGTCGTTCATGGCTCTGACTAACTTCCATAGTTTGTTCCCGTCTTTGTCTAAATTGAGGCTTTCTGTTTTGTTTTTCCAGCTGTCTCTTGTTATTTGGTTTAGAGTGTATTTGTATTTCGCCGTGGTGGCTTTGAGGGCGATATTTGCCTCCATAGATTGTTCTCTCTCTGCTATGTTTCTAGCATTTGAGACTTCGTCTTCAACTTTCTGCAATTCGTCATTCCAATAAGACTTGTAGTTTTTCCTTGCCCCTCTTGGGATGGTTTCTGTGGCTGCCTGCATTATTGCTTTGCTTAGGCTTTCCACCATGGGTTTCATGTTGTTATTCCGTGTGTTGATTGTTTCGCACAGCCCATCTGTCAGGATTGCAAATCTGTCCCAGTCGGCTCGTTTGTAGTTCCAACGTGGAAGCGGTTTTGTTTCCTGTGGGCCTACTTCCATGTCAACTTCTAGCCTAATTGGCCTGTGGTCACTACCTGCCAATTGGTCGAGCACCTGGCGGTCTATTTTGCGGATAACATTATACAACATTACTCTCCTTTCGAGGTGCAGAGATCACCGCTAGATTCACTGTTCGGCTTGCCGTTCAGAAGTTTGCATGCCAATGGTCTCTCCTACATTAATGTGTCCCCAGCAGCACTTTGCCGTGGGCTCCCTGTTTCTTACAGAGCCTGCTGTGGGGCGCACCGAGTACCCGGCGGTATAACTGGCCGGGCAGATTAGCCTTAGTTAGCAGCCAATCTAAGAGTAAACTCTGACTCTAAGCCCGGGTAGACGAAGCCCGTTAGCCTGTTCAGGCAGTTCGCCTAGGAAAGGAGAAACTCTGATTTTAAACTCACAAGTCCCAGATAGTACTGGCTAGTATTTGGACGGTGAGAGTATCATCGGATGTCTCGAGTAACTAGCATCTTTGGGAAAAAACCACTGCCTTGTGGAAACCTCGGGATAGGGAAGGGTCTGCGGGAGTAAACCCAGACAGAAAATCCGGAGTGGTAGCACCTAAGACGGATGGTTTCAAAATTACGAACTTATTCCGGCAGCGCTTTCAGATGAGCTGGTGCCAAATTGTCATGATTTGCATTCCTTTGGATTACACCAGCGAGGCCGAGAGAGGGATCCTGCAGTTTAGGCAGCTCAAGGTCTCCACATTCAGCGCCTAGGCTTGCGCCCTAAGAGGCTACTCACAAGCTGCCAGGCACATGGTCTACAAAGACTGAGACGCCTATGACTATAATATAACATTACTTAACATAACGCAACATAACATAATATACAAATGTATCAACTATTTCAGGACTTCCTAATAGAATGGATCATCGTTTTCTGCAGCTTTTGTTTCTCATCACCTGCATATTTCTGAGGGTTAATGGCGATGATTGTGTATACAAGGTTAGATTCACATGTTGTGGTCTGTTTTCATTAATTAAAACATGATTTCTATATGCAGTCTATACCTACAGCAGAGACCATACTGGAAATAAAATGGCAGCCTGCCATTGGGTCAGCATCATGCTGTGGAGAGAATGCAGAGACTCGTGTAGTGGGGAAGTGAACCTCGAGGTGTAACAACTAATAAGTGAAAATGGCCAGAATTCTGCCATATACCAAGTGTTCGCTGATAAGCTGTAGAAAGTCGGTTTTGGTTTCTCTGCTTGAATGAGAGGCAGAGTCGTTGACGATAGGAGCGGTGCATGCTTGACAACAACGCCCAGTATCAAAATGGAGATCGATGCAGTCAGTGAAATCGACTCTGAGGTGGCTATCTGGAATCTTTGTAACGAGTGCCGTCATCGTCTTTGACTGTCAATCCTGCTTCAGAAGGTACAGCAATGCTGGCTGTGGCATGAGTGGATAGTGAACATAAAAAACCTCAAACTTCGGGGAACTTGTGTGGATCTACTGTCCTTTTCCTGATGGGGGGTTGCGGAAATGAAAGAGCTGACATCCTTGCTTCAGGGTCACCTAAAGTGTACTTTGCAAATGACTCTACAAGTAGCCGAATATTGTCCGGAGAACGGAATGCGCCATGTCGTAGTTCACAACTTGACTGCGATATTCAACACATCCGACTTCAGTATGGCATTTCAAAGTATCGGAATAGCCTTCTCTTTTGTATCTTTTTTCCTTAGCTAATCTGTATATCTCTTTTCCTTAGCTAATCTGTATATCTCTTTTCCTTAGTTAATCTGTATATCTCTTTTGCTTAGCTAGTCTGTATAACTTTTTTTTTTAGCTAGTCTGTATATCTCTTTTCCTTAGCTAGTCTGTAAATCTCTTTTACTTAGCTAGTCTGTATATCCTTTTTCCTTAACTAGTCTGTGTATCTCTTTTCCATAGCTAGTCTGTCTTGTTGCAGCATGTTGTCCAGGATCACCACGTGGGGGTGAACAAAGTCTTATCAGTTCTGGATCGCTGGGCAAGATGCGAGCATTCAGCTTCGGTTTGCTGACTTCTACAGCTCGATGCACTGCTCAACATCTAGAGTCCTAATATATAACACAAAGGTACAATAATAAACAATAAATATGCTCCAAACAAGTTCGTATATAGTATCAAAACATGGACATATTATATCAAACAAGAGCAAATGTTTAACAGGTCATATTTGCGATGCCTGGGATCCATTTTCGGAATTAAAAAGACTCACAGATTGGCAAATGCAGTGGTGTGTTCTCGTACCGGTGTCCTATCCAAGTAGACTCGCCTTAGGCAGAGAAAACTTCGACGGATTGGTCATGTTCCTCACATGGACGATGGTCGCACCTCCAAATATTCTCTATTAACAGTTGACGGTTGGCTAAAGAACGATCGGCCAATCACAGCTTAAAGAGATGTGTGTAAGCGTGACATGACGGCCCTGGCGTCATCCTGATATTTTGGGAAGACGAAGTTCTAGACCGATCCAAATTGCGATGTATCCAGAAGAGGAACAGTAGACTGAACGAAAAGAGCTCATCACGCATTTAATCCGCCGGCATTGTTCCCATTCTCCTGCATGGCCCCAAGTCCTGGACACTGCTACATCGGGACAAGCAGCGTCATGAGGCCTTCCACCTGCGCAACCAGAGGTGTATCCTTGGGATCGTCTGGCAGGACATGATTTCCAACAGTTAAGTAGTTTGATGTAATCAGCTTGCAGGAAGTTCCACCCCACTAGATACTCTGGCGGGATGTTGGGGGGAGCTACGGGAAGAAGCCGTGGTCATCCTGGAGACATCATCCTGCCCCCTCCCCCTCCTGCAGGCCGCCTGGGATATGACATCAGACGTTCTTATGGAAATGATCATTTGACGCAAGGGCCCTGCGTATTATCGATTGATTGATTGATTGGTTACGGGAAAGAGTAACGACAACGCTGCAAGAAAAAAGAAAAATCAGAACAGAGTTAACAGTCTAGGGTCAAATCAACCTATACTCAGTCATTACTGATGGGAACTGCTAATATGTTTAATATATATATTTATTGGTATGTATGTATGTAAGTGTACTGGCATCTACATGCATACATAATATATATTTTCACTTCAGATATGTTCCTGCAAGGGAGCACAGATTCTATGTCAGTACAGAGACCTAACGTCGGTGCCTCCCCTTACAAGTGTAAGGATAACCCTGGGACATCTGATGCTAAATGTAAGCTTCATTACATCAATCAATGATGTGTAACTATATCAATGTCGCGACTAACATTATTTACACCAACGCAGTGAGAAATATATATACACACACACATTTATCTATATGGTTTAGGAAAGTTAGACTAACGTCTGGTCAAGAAGAAAACATATTGGACATGGCTTCCTCGCAGACATTTCTGAAAACGGGTTGTTTTCATGATAGCGTGACTAACAAGTTGAGGGTTCAACGTAATCCCCGTAGTAGTTAGAGACGAGCAGATGAAGTCAAGCATAGTGCAATAGTCTGGATGACCTGGCCCACCTTCATCAGCACGCTTGGTATGTGACGAAACCTGCTACAAGCCGCCACTTTAGGTCTATATTATTGGGAACAAACGAGTTATCTTCCTCACTGTGGGCATTTAACATCAACAACTCTGCCGAAGACGGATGTGTCAGACCGAAAGGTGCAAATATCGCAGTGAGGCTGTGAACTAGTGACACAACGCATGCGCTTCTACGGACTACATCCTGCTACTTCACGGCTTGGCAGTGGGAGACTGAGAACAAAGGTAGAAGAAGAGAAGAACAACAACAACAAACTAAATGGTTTTGATAACTTGCGTTACGAACAACCTACCATACGAACGTTTCAGTTTCCAATTCCAAGCACAACGCTTGCGTGCGAAACCGAGTTTGCTATAACATACATTCCCGTGCATGATATGTAATTTTAAATTGCCATCGTCCACTTTTGCAAAAATCAAAATCAAATTTTGTCTGTTATTTTTTAATGTTTAACTATATTTTATTATAGTTATTTAGCATTTCTACACATGTCAAAACTGTGTTCAAATAATAATTGACTTTTAGAAAAAAAATACTGGCGACAAAAATGCAATGAAAAACTAAAAACAAAAATGATTTAATTCCGATTCACGAACAAATCCCAGATCCGAATATCCTCATGTCCCTGTCTATTCTAACATGTTAGATACTACTAATATATATATATATTACTTTTGGAGCATGGTGTGACTGTTATAGTTGGCTTTCTGCCATGCAATGTAGCGCTTTTGTGGTGTAAAAATATAGTGGGTAAAAGCATATTTATGTAATAACTGAGTGACCGCAGCAAGATCAACACAAAACGACAACAAAGACCTTCTTCAGGCCAAAGTAGGAACGAAAACAACTAACCAACCGCTACAAGAAAACAACTAACCAACCGCTACAAGAAAACAACTAACCAAACGCTACAAGAAAACAACTAACCAACCGCTACAAGAAAACAACTAACCAGCCGCTACATGAAAACAACTAACCAACCGCTACAAGAAAACAACTAACCAACCGCTACAAGAAAACAACTAACCAACCGCTACAAGAAAACAACTAACCAACCGCTACAAGAAAACAACACTCAGCTTCAATGCACTCCACATAGTCAAATGTACGTAGCCAATACAGCAAATGGTGAAGCGGGTGGATAGTCATAGCTTATGCAGTTCGCTGGTCGTACACACTGCTGCTTCTGTTTCTAAAAATCGACGTCACTACACTCCGAGCATACCCATACCAGCTCAGTCTCTCTCTCATCAAATGGCGTAAGGTATGGATGATGATGGATCCTGTAGCTTGCTGGTTGTACACTCTCCTGCGCCGTCCTTTCATGCGCCCCACTCCGCTCAAACCTCGTTTAATGTCAAAACGTTGCAGTCTGTGGATTGTTCCTTCATCTATTGCGGTGTCCTCATCCAGCAGGCGGTCATTGATTGATTTCAAAATGTCACTTCTATCCATCACTAATGTGCCCATGATGTTCGCTTGTGAAGCCAAGATGTCAGCTCTTTCATTGCCCTGAACCCCGGTATGAGCAGTACAGGTCAACGCCTGGAGGTTTGAAGCCTCAACAAGTTCTAGGGTCGCAGCGGTCTCGGCTCTCACCGGTGATATTCAACATTTACACAGTAAAAGTGGTCAATATTCATCCCACAGGGACAGGACGAACTTTGACATTTGCCGATGACATCCTAACGTACAGGACTGGCTCAGACAGGCAAGAGTTGGTCAAAGACATCCAGGTAACCTTGCAAGCAATCTCGCAGTGGTGCGGCGACTCAAGCTACAAGATCAATCCGAACACTGCTGATACGTCCTCTCTTGTGCCATAGTCTACTCGACAACTGCCCACGTGGAAAGCAGACAACATTTAAGGGAGTTACTAATTCCGTTTTCTTTTACAAAGTTAACATTTCATGCGATGAAGTGATTACCACTTCAGCCACATGGGCAATGTTTGTGATGAGACAACATTTCCTTTTCAATGCTTTAAAATACATTGGCTCTATTGTTTGTTCCTCAGTAAGGGACGCTTGGACCCATACGGGCAAATGACAACAAAATTATGATAATTGTATCAATGTTGGCGGAAATTATGTGGGAAATAATAAACATCATAAAAGAAAGGAAACAAATTGTCATTTGACGTTATTCCCTTTCTTATTGTATTCGTTTCCCTTTTCTCTCTGCTTGTGCCTTTCAGCGTCAGGTTATGAAGATGTTTCTTGATCGGGTTCTAGTAAGTGATTATGCCCTTCAGCATCAGGTTATGAAGATGTTTGTTGACCGGGCCTAGTATGTTCTTCGTACATGGGGAGCCTTACTGTTTCTGTTATTTCTTATATCCATGTTTTGTGAGAACGGCTCTTAGATTTATAACCATTGTATATGTACAGCATTGTTTTCTATGAAATACTATCTGGTGTTTGACGTGTCACGTGGCCGAATCATTACTTATTATGCCCATTTCTAGAACATTCGAAGGGTTTTTTAAAGTAGCAGACTACATACCGATTTGCCACTGATTTCGCAACTTCGTGCGCTGGCTGTAATTTGTTTATTTCTCCCTAAACAGAAAAATAAAATATGCCTTAAAGGGGATTCGATCAGCTGTCCTGCTTGCCAGCAGGCAGCCACCGAAACCATTCGATCACACACTCTTTGAAATGTCTTTAACTCAATGCAAGTTGCACTGACATATTAGTTGCCTCTTTCAGCACGCTCTCACTGTGACGGTGAATATTTCCAGTGTATTTTACAAACACCCCCCTCCCTCCACACACACACAGAAACGTACATAAACACACACACATGCAAATACACACATAGAGTGAATTTAGGTGCAGTAACAAATAGTTTCCAAGTTACAATCCCGTTTAGATTAGTATTTAAAAGCTGTTTCAAGTCATCCCCTAACCAGTAAGGTCTTTGGGGCACACACGAAGACATCCCCACAACTCCACGCCATCCCTCGGAGAGCGGCCGCTGCCTGTGCCTCCGCTAGTCGGCGATAGGTTCATTCTTTATGTTGTCTTCCCATTTTTTGGGTCGACCTCTTCGACGTCTGTTTTTGCACCTGTCCGTGCAGGGTCTATTTGAAAGACCATTTGATTTACATATGTGACCATACCATGCGAATTTTCTTCTTTTAACAGTTGCCAAGAGGTCTTCAAAAGGCCCTAATTTTTTCTCTATTTCCTCATTTGTTAGAGCTGTCTGCGACATATTAACTGAAATGCTCTCGTAGTAAGGAAATGCCTGATGTAGAGCACTTGCTTTTCACGGCCTGGGTACTGACTTCAATTCCAGTTATAGCACGCTTTAATTGACCCAGCTGTAAAGTATTACTTAGATGAATGTTAGACAAATAAAGTCATTCCACCACACAAAAACAGTTTAGAATATCACACCGGGAAGTGTCTAACACTTTGTCCACCACAGCAGCGGGACTGCCTTTGAATTTAACCTTGTTTTGTTTGTGCTCCTTAGAACCAATGGCTACAGCTGCTGTTTCCCCTTACAAAAATCTTGACAAATCTCAGCGGAGTATTGCCCAAATTGTTGGTGATGATGCGTTGTATTGCCCAAATTGTTGGTGATGATGCGAAGTATTGCTCAAATTGTTGGTGATGAAGCGGAGTAGTGCTCAAATTGTTAGTGATGATGCGGAGTATTGCCCAAATTGTTGGTGATGATGCGGAGTATTACTCAAATTGTTGGTGATGAAGCGGAGTATTGCCCAAATTGTTGGTGATGATGTGGAGTATTACTCAAATTGTTGGTGATGAGGCGGAGTATTGCTCAAATTGTTGGTGATGATGCGGAGTATTACTCAAATTGTTGGTGATGAAGCGGAGTATTGCTCAAATTGTTGGTGATGAAGCGGAGTATTGCCCAAATTGTTGGTGATGATGCTGAGTATTGCCCAAATTGTTAGTGATGATGCTGAGTATTGCTCAAAGTGTTAGTGATGATGCTGAGTATTGCTCAAAGTGTTAGTGATGATGCTGAGTATTGCCCAAAGTGTTAGTGATGATGCTGAGTATTGCCCAAATTGTTGGTGATGACTGTGTACAAATTAATTGCTAATAAAACACGACCTTTTAGATACATGTTGCTTTATGCTTGTGAGGTTACAGTGAATATATTCTTTACTCACCGGTATCCACTAGGGATAATTAAGATAGTTACTTTCTTCTAATTTGTATTTACAGAATAACAAGATCACAACGATACCAGCCGGAAGCTTGCCCTCCAATCTTACAGAGATCTCTTTGTTAAACAACCCACTCACAACAATCGACGTTTCCGCCTTTGACAGTTCAGCAAACACACTAGCCACACTATCATTCTCCCATGCCAACTTGACTCAAATTCCTGCCGCGATTCGTCATTTAACGGCTTTGACGTCACTAACAATCTACGATTCTGACATCCATGAATGGAATTTTGACCCTTTGACGAATATTTTCCCAACGCTGAAAACGTTATTCTTGGAAAATGTTGGATTAACAACATGGCCCTCTTGGATTCAATATTTCAATAACTTGAAAGAATTGAGTATTGTCAGTAGTACAATCTCAAATCTCCCTGACGATGGGATGGACAATGTAGCTGCCAGCTTAACCAGTTTATCCGTGGTTATGAGCAGTTTGAAGTCGATCCCTAAGGCGTTTTCAAATTTGAAGAGCTTACAGTATCTACAATTACAAAACAACGATATTTCAAACCTAACGTGGCTTCCAAGATCGAACCAGTTGATGGATTTATCATTAAGTAACAACAATATTTCTGATGCAGACCATCTCAGCAACTGCCTGCGGGTTCTAGAACACTCGCTGTCTAGTGTGAAGCTTACACAGAACAAATTATCGGCTATTCCAGATTTATCTTACCTGAAAAAGGTTGGAAGTCTAGACTTTTCAAATAATCGAATCTCAGACCCCGCTTCTGGATCCTTACCTGATCGTTTGTTCTACCTGGATCTGAGGTATAATGTGCTGCCTTCCATTCCAGTGATCTTCTTCAGTTTGCCCTTCATAAAAGACATGCTTCTCTCTTCAAATACCATAACTGAGATCAGAGCAACGCAAATTCCAATATGGATGCTGGAAGTTGATCTTGGGCACAACCTTATCATTGAGCTAACTGACACAAGTTTCCCAGGGAACTCTAGTCTGACACTGTTAAACCTTATGAACAACCCAATAACAACAATTTCCAACCTTGCCTTTAAGAACCTGCTCCAACTTTCCAATCTAAACCTACAGAACACGAAGCTAACACGCCTTCCGCTTGCTCTTACAGATCTGATTAATTTAACATACTTGGATGTATCCAATGACCATGACCTAGTGTGTACGTGCCTGGAGAAGAGTTTGAGCCCTTGGATAACTAGGACATCAAATCATGTGATTGGTGAATGTGGTAAAACTAGTGTTATTAGCTTTTTTACCAGTTTGAGTCCAGACTGTCCTTAATCTTTATGTTTTAGTTGCCAGTTAATAAAATGCGTGCTACTTTATCAAATGTTTCTGTGTTACTTTGATTTAGAGAGCAAGCGAGTGTGTGAATGAGTGAGCTAAGGAGTCATGCAATGAGTCAGTAAATTAAGAAATGAATGAATGATTGATAGAAGCAATGAATGTGTGAATGAATGAGTTAGTAGGTAAATGTGTGAGTAGTTTAGAGAAAGAGGGAAAAAGAGTTAGTGAGTAAATGGGTAAGTTAGTCAGTGAGTACATGTGGGATTAAGGAAGTGAATGAAAGAGTGGTTGAGTTTATGAATGTGTAGATGAGTTCATGAATGAGCTTGGGAATGAATTGGTGTATTTCGGTGAGTTAGGGAATGATCGGGTGAGATAATGAATGAATGAGTGAGTGAATTAGTGCGTGTGGGAGTTAATGAATAAGTGAGTGAATTAGTGCGTGTGTAAGTTAATGAATTAGTGAATGAATTTGTGCGTGTGAGTTAATGAATTAAAGACTGAATTATTGTGTGTGAGTTAATGAATATGTGACTGAATTATTGTGTGTGAGTTAATGAATGAGTGAGGGAATTAGTGCGTGTGTGAGCTAATTAGTGAGTGAGTGAATTAGTGCGTGTGTAAGTTAATGAATGAGTGAGTGAATCAGCGCGTGTGTGAATTCATGAATGATTGAGTGAATTAGTGTGTGGGTGTGTGGGTTAATTAATGAGCTAGTGAATAAATGAATGAGCGCATTAGGGAATGAGTGAATGAATCGGAGAATGAGACAGAATGTGAGGGTGACATTATGTGACGAGTGAATGAAAGAATGCGTGGTAAAAGACACAGTGAAACAGCAAATCTACCGGCTAGTCAGTAGCAATATACGAGCCACTAATGGTGAAATAGCTGCAGATTGCATCATGAGTACGATGTTGATCACCAAATTGCCCAATGTGTAGAGTTGTTGTACCTCTAAACCTCACGGTAGAAGAGGAGCGACTAAGTAAGTAAGTAGAGTTGTTGTTTGCGAATAGTCACAATGAGTTAGGTTACTCTTTTGTTTGTCCTGGTTCAGTGACGGCTTGCAGTAAGTTTCCTCACTTCACGATGTTGCTATTCATGATATTTTGCGATGTTTTATGTAGCATGTTAACTCTTATCATTAGCAAGCCATTCAGTCCTGGAACTGGTTTGCAAGCTCAGGTTTCCGACTTTCCATTTCTACCTGTTTTCTGAGACTGCCTTCAGCAGAAGTCTTCACCACCACGTCTCTGCGTGCTTGTGTCACAAACGTATTGCTCGATCTGATCCGTCTTCTCTTTTCTTATGGTATGTCTGCCAAGACTTTCATTACTGGGCTCTCAGGACGTAGATTGTGTCCCGGACAGGTCAGCTTTTTCTTTATATCGTTTGTAGCAGTTCTTTGTCCTTTCCCATTTTCGTCAACACCCTTTCGTTTGATTTCCTCTGCGGTCATCTCACTTTATTCATCTTTCTCTAATGCCTGAGTTTGCCTCTTGTCGTTTATTTAATGTCCACGTTACAGAACCGTAAAACGTCACAGACCAGACACATGTGGCCAGGATCAGTTTCCTTGGCGCCATACTAAGGCTTCCTGATATCAGAACTACGTTTACTCTAAATCCCTCTTTATTAATCCAATTATGATTGCTATTTCGCTTTGGCATCGTGCATCTTTTGTCATGATTTGACCAAATTGTGAGAATTTGTATTCTTGCTCGATTTATATCCTTTCAATAGATACATTTACTATTGTTGCATCATAATTGTATTGGTCTTTGATATATTTCTTCTCATATCATATTAGCTCCAAAGTTTCAATTCTCGTCTTTAATGGATGTGTGATGGTCTATGTCTAGCGTTGTTCAACGTTGCTTCAGAGACAATGTATGTTCTTATTGTTGGGATGACAATTTTCTTGCTGTGAGACCTGCAGACGGGTTTGTCGCTAAAGCCATTGTTTGTCAGGGAAGCTTTTAATTGTGTAATATAATTGAGTGTCTATATTATTGAAAATTTGAAATTGGATTATAGTGAACTGTAAATTTTGAGAACAGAATAGTCAGTGAAGGATATAGTGTTTAAATAGCAAGTGAGTGATTCATTTTTTGGGGATGCGAGTCTGAAAGAATAGAGCAATAGTAAATTGTGCTTGAACGATACGGGCTGAAAAATATAGAGCTTCTGCAAAAATGTTAACAAATTTAATAAAATATAAAATTGTGAAAATGTGAGAAATGTAGGGAATTTCTGGAAAATACCTACATGAAGCGAAAATGAAGATTGGATGAAGCGAAAATGTGAACATTATATTGGTAAAGCGAAGCTGCGTACATTGTAGACTGCAATAAAACGGAGAATTAGCGAGATGAAAAAACTTTGGAGAAGAGATGAGGAAAACTGAAAAATGCAAAACACTTTTAGTGTGGCAGTCATATTCCTATCAGCCAATATACAACTACAAGAAAAACAATGAATCTAACTGACTCTAGGAGAGTACTCTAAGCTATCTCAACCACAAAACAATATATACTCTCACACGAAATAAAATAAAGCTTCCGGTTGCTGCCCCCTCCCCTTGCTCCGCCACACCTGTGCCCCTACGCCCCACTCCCCCACCTAAAAAAAATCAAAGTGGATTCCGATCCACTGTGGATTACGTTCAAGATTTTTGGAAACAAGATGTCAGATGAGCTCGCAATAGGCAGAAGTGGCTACACGGAGACTCCCCATCTACAAAACTATAAAGGAGAACAGAAATACTGAAACAAGATCCACTAGGAAGGAATAGAGAGATTAGCACAAAGATTACAAGCCAGACAATGACGTCATAGGCAAACTTGACAGATATGGGCAGACAGATAACTTCAGGCTCAGAACTGGACATTGCAGGCTCAAGTCCTACCTGCACATAATAGGTCTCATATACATCACTTCAGATAACTTCAGGCTCAGAACTGGACATTGCAGGCTCAAGTCCTACCTGCACATAATAGGTCTCATATACATCACTTCAGATAACTTCAGGCTCAGAACTGGACATTGCATGCTCAAGTCCTACCTGCACATAATAGGTCTCATATACATCACTTCAGATAACTTCAGGCTCAGAACGGGACATTGCAGGCTCACGTTCCACCTCCACATAATGGGTCTCATATGCATCACTTCAGATAACTTCAGGCTCAGAACGGGTCATTGCAGGCTTACGTTCCACCTCCACATAATGGGTCTCATATGCATCACTTCAGATAACTTCAGGCTCAGAACGGGTCATTGCAGGCTTACGTTCCACCTCCACATAATAGGTCTCATAGGCATCACCACATGCGATATCGGAGAACCCAAGCAAATACCAGAACATATATTGCAGACTGTTTCACTTATGGAAACCAAAGAGAGACAGTCGGTCCCATGGAGCGACCACGCTCGAAAAATTATGGGAAATCGGGGAACGGTTCAGTTTCCATCGTGAACCTCACTGGGATATACGCATTGCATAAGTTGATACACAAAATGAGAGAAGAAAAAGAAGAAGAAGAAGAAGAAGAAGAAGAAGAAGAAGAAGAAGAAATGTGGCAGTGGTTCTTATCGTCTCTCTGTTACATACAGATAATCTTCTAACTAAGTTAGGCTAGACTTTACTGTCGGTCACCTATTCCCACGTCACCTAATAGTTGTAATGAGCTTATTATTGCCTTTGTTTGTCGCACTCCGTTACATTAGAAGTGTTACCCTGCAGTGTTATTATTTCATTGAGCGGATCCCAGGGCCGCTACAGAGGTTGAAAGAATAGGGCACTGCTTTCCCGTGAATGCCTTAAAAAGCAACTACAGAATTATATATGTAGCGTCCCATGTCTTCATTCATTGGTAACCGTTTGTAACAAGTGACCTTAAGATAACAAAGAGTTGTTTCGTTATGTTGTAGTAGATTTGTCTGTGTCGTTATTATATTAATCTATATATCTTCGTATATGTGTACTTTGTTCTGAAAGGTAAGAAAGAACTGTGTTTTTGTTTCATTTTTCTGTCTTAGTGTTTCATGTTTCCGAAAAAAATTATTTATTATTTTTAATTAAAAATTATTATTAACAAAGTACTGCTAATGCTACTACCATTGTATTTGTTGTCACTATGGTTTTAGAGAAAATTCAGAGGAAACGGAGCAGGTGTGAAGTTTCTCATA
This sequence comes from Ariolimax columbianus, assembly GCA_036924085.1. Taxonomy (NCBI): domain Eukaryota; kingdom Metazoa; phylum Mollusca; class Gastropoda; order Stylommatophora; family Arionidae; genus Ariolimax; species Ariolimax columbianus. The sequence continues at coordinate 17,319,048 of JAVGWX010000020.1, read as the reverse complement.
GCTTGGGCATGTAAAAACTGATAATGGGAAATGTTAAATTAAAATCAAGAAATGAATAGGTATGGCCTGAAAAATAGAAGAAGAAATCCACATCTGCAGAACTAGGCAGGAACTTTAAAATAATTATTATTAAGCGGCTTTGTTTCTAAGCCTCTCCATTTCAAGCAGTCTAAAGTTGCTCGTCGTGGGTTATCCCCACTTAAACCGGTTTGCATTTCTGAATTTTCGAAATGTCAGACTATGCCACTTAATTGAATGATTGATTGAATGATTGGTTAAATGCAAAATTGACAGGCCACATCAGATCTGTTCAACAAACTTGAAATATGAAATTCTTCTGCTTAATCAAAAGATGTTTCCAAACAGTTGGCAGTTTTGCAAATGGAAATTGCGAAATTATATTTGATGAAAAAATATTTAAACCAGATGGACAAAATATGTCAATAATTCAAGTTAAAAAGAGGCAACAAGTACAACATAATGAATCCCTCACAATCCTCAATACAGAAGTGGAGAAGGCAATATAAATACTGAAAAAAATGGACGGACAGAAACTTAAAAATTAATTGGATGTGATAAGTGCTGTTTTCGTATCGGCTTGGATAACGTGGCAACTTTTACGGAAGGAAGCACATAGGGGCCGTTAATGTGAGCATTCAGAACATGGCGCTCCAGGAGAATTTGAAGGTCATCTACCTGTGCAGGCGCGGCAGTGAGATTGAGACAAGATGACAGAAAGAAGCAGCAGGGACTTATAAACTGACACCACTTTCTCAAACACCCTCACATCAGTCTAAAAATACAGTAACAACTGGTCCATAACATCTTCTTACCAACCCTATGTTACCAGATCAAACCTGAGCCACGTCCAAGGCGCAAGAGAGTAAAATATGTACTTGCAAAATGTGAGGTCTGCAAATGGTTGTCAGCCATTTGTAAGGGCCAGAAACGGTTAGACCACTCTGTTAGTTGTTTCTAACCATGTTCTCAGCACTCCAATAGTCTAACTTTCGCTTCTGCATCACGTGATCTTCCAGGAAACTTCTGACCCAAGCCATGTACAGCACACGAGTGTACTCGTGATATTGATATAATGCCCACTGAAACTTTTAAGAAAAAAACAATTTTTAGAAACAGAGAACACAAGAAACTTATAATGCATCACCAGTTCTCGACAATCTCTACGGAGATACCAACGAGCTGATATTGGCCAATGGTTCCTCTATGAAGGAACGTTGGTAGATAAGTTTGCAAGTACGTAACTCGGTAGTTAGGTAGGTAATCCCATAAATTCGGCAAGGGCTAGTCTCGTTGAACGTCCATGGCAACGATGAGTCATCGCATTTGCATGCACTGGAGATGTTTGATTTCCGATTTGATCTAACTGAAGAGCGTTGCCGCGAGAGTGTGTCGTTTCCCGTCCTCGATGTCTGTGGTTTACTTTAAGAGTCTGGAGCGAAGGTGACCTCGGTAGAACTGGACATGTTCAAATATGGTCAAACAGCGATGGTTTAGCATGGTGAATTTGCTTTCCAGGGTACTGGCTCGTTTGGCTGAGACGTGTGTGACTCGGATACACAAGTAGATCGGAGGCACGCGCCTTTGAGATTGAAATGGTAACAGCGGCCCTGAATTGGTTGGTGATGCATCCGAGACACACGCAGTGATGCTTTCAGACTACACAGTAAGATATAAACATGCATGCTAAGAAAGGAGTGAGTCTCTCTTCTGAACAACTCTGGTACAAAGGTGACACATGGATCTACTGCCCGGAAGATGCAGGCGTCTGGGACAACGAAAGATCTGATACAGTGAAGGGATGAGCTGTGGTGAAGACGCCGTGATGACGAGAGACAGGGTTGAGTTGATCAGGGCAGTCATGGACAGCTTACAGAATGATGAAGAGACAGAGGGTCGCGAAAATGCATATGTGCAGAGGCTGATAGATTTGGGAGTTACTAGGAGAAAGGAGAGAAAGTGTGTTCTGCCTGGAAAGATCCGAAGAACACGAAATCAACACCTGACTGGGACTCTGAGTATAACTACGCTTGGCTGACTGCTTGGACGGAGAGCAGAACACTTATGGGAATGTCTCCTGTGTGATGATGTTGATTCTTAGAATCAAGAATCAAGAATCAAGAATAAACACGCCTTTGGCTGCACGTGTGGAAGACTCAATTTCATTCTGTTCGCTCTGCAGAACAGCGCTCACTTTGGAACCGTGCAACATTACGGGGTCATGCCACAAGCTATGTAAATCCGAAGCCTGGTTTTCAAATAAAGCCTCAGCTAGTTTCAGTCTCGATGTAGGACGATCATAGAGGAGGCAGCCAGGCGGAATCTTCGAATTGTATCTTGCTAGCTGCAGTAGAGTTGAAATAGTTTCAATCGATAATAATATTGGCGTTCTGCGGTTCCATGGAAAATGTGTATCCATTGGTATATTTGTATACTGGCCAAGAGAAAGAATGAGAAAATAAAAAGTACTAGAATAAGGAGAAGTGGAAGAAAAAGAAAAAGTAGAAGAAGAACAAGAAAAAGAAGAAACGAGAGGAAGAAGGTGAAGAAGACGAGAAAGACGTAGAAGCACAAGGAACACGACAAAGAAGAAGAAAAAGAAAAGGAAGAAGAAGAATAAAAAAAGATTGAATAGGAAAGAGGAAGAAGACAAAGGGGAAGAAAAAAAGAATATTGATGATAAGAAGAAGAAGGAAAATGGAAGAAAGGAGGATGAAGAAGAAGAAGAATGTAAAGAGAAAGTGATGAGGAGAAAGAAAGAAGTAGGTCGAATATGAGGAATAATAAAACAATATGCAGTATTACCAATGGTAGTAGCGATAGTATTTGTAGTAGTAGTAGTAGCTGTTGTTGTAGGAGTAGTAGTAGTAGTAGTAGTAGTGTAGTAGTAGTAGTAGTAGTAGTAGTAGTAGTAGTAGCCCTGTTTCAGTCATGAAGGACTGTTAGATAATGCGATCTTGGAGAAGCAGCACACTTCTTGGTTGTTTTTTTTTGCCTTCCGGCATTGTCTTTTCTCTTGTCTATGTTGCATGACCTAATATTCTCCTACACTAATGCAGCTCTTCGGGTTGCAACTCCATTTAGATCGAGTTTCGGAAATGTCTCCCCAAAATGTCAGATCCATATCCGGTGCCTTTATGTCCTTCGATTTCTGTTTATCAACTATTCTTCTGCCAATATCCAACTTGTGGATGCGAACATCAACAAGCCATCCCAGTTATCACTGCTGAGGAGAGTGTGCATGCTTGTGAGAGCTATGCGATAGTGCAGCTTTGCGTTTGTCATTCTGTATATCTTTGTGACTCCAAGAATTCATCTCAGCCGCTGATATCCCAGCAAATACCATGTTGTTTCATCAAAGAAGCGGCCACTTCAGTTTCATCGTTATGGTCTAGCATAACATTGGATACCAAGGCAAGAATATATGAACGTTGTTTCTGTACCTAAACAGGACATATCAGGACTCCATGCCTTTCATATGCTCAACCAGTGACGCATCTTTGGTATCGACTGGTTTGATTTGATCCGTAATGTCGAGTTGTTTCCATCTCGGACACTCTGGTCGGCCGCCGCCTGTCTCTGTTTGGGCATGTGATATGACTGGACCAGGAAGTACCTGCTCACTAGATAATGTCAAAGTCTGATATGTGTAACAACGGTCTCCCACCGGCTGGCTGGAGGCGTAGGAGGGGCCGCCGACGTTCTACATGGCTCCGACAGATAACAGTCTCTCCTTCAGCAGTGAAAGAAGTTTGGCTATGAGCCTCAGCAGTTGAAAATGGTAGTGGTCCACCGACGCAACGGGTCATACATGCCTAGGCGAACATTATTATTATCTATACCGTTTATCAAATGAGAACTGTCACATAAATAAGAGTTCAGAAATGGCGTGGAAAAATACATAAATGATAACTGACGTTACGACCGAAAGGTCTCCATCATAAACAAAGAAGTGAAAACTAACAATGAGCACAGATAGGATATACTTGTCTTCGATACCGGAGAAAGATCCAAGACGAAGCGGAAATGATCATAAATGTAGGATCCACCTCAATAATCCAGACTGGATCTGCTTTCAGAAAAGTAAATATCCAAACTTCGTTAAGTGTTATTATAACACATAGCAGATTGAATTTGGGAATAACGAAAAAATGAAAATAAAATTTAAAAATTTTAAAAATGAAGAAGAATAGAGAAAAGAAAGAAGGAAAGAAGTAGCAGAAGAAGAACAAGAAGTAAAAATGTAGGAGAAGAATAATATGGTTGATAGCGAATAGCAGTTAATTTACTAATGAAAAAGGCTACATTTTCAGGCTCTGTTATTGTGTTAAGAAAATGAACAAGAGCAAACAATTCCTAAACGTTTTGTTTTTGAGTTTGTGCTGGATTACAGTTCTTGTATCTGCTTGCCCATACAAGGTAACGTTACAGTTTATAAATGTCTCTTAAGCGATGTAAATGGTGTATTTATTTGAGAGACTTGACGAACTTAGTCGATGTAGGCACTTGTAAACGGTGTAATGATGTAGCAGTCGTTATTGATGTTATAACTGGGGAAAACGACAAACATGTAGGACCGAATTTACGAGACGTGTTCAAATGAAACCGGACTTAACTGCAACAAGTGAATATACGTTCAATGCGCATGATGACGTCACTCCATGTGTAAACAGCACATAGCAGCAGTCAAGTTAACAAAATGTAATTATCCCCGACTTATGGTTTGTTCAACTGCCGAAGACGGATGTGTCCCACCGAAAAGTGTAGTCAGGTTTAAACTAGCGACACATCGCATTTTTGACTACATCTTTCTACATGCAAAGCCTAGTTCGCTGCTTGGTAGCGGGAGAATGAGAACAAACGCAGAAGAAGAGAAGATTGGTTACCTCAGCAGACCGTTGAAAACATCGCGGGTGTGATACGGAATCCATCCAGAGTTGATCAGTGAGCGGTGATTCGGTTTCTAACAGCTGAAGGATATCGACCAGTTGACATTCATCGCAGAATGCATCCAGGCAGTGTATGGTAACCCTAATTACTGCATCAATTTTGGCGATTGCATCTTCTGACGCAACAGTATACTAGTCTCCTAAAATCGTTCGTTAACTCACGTCCTTCTGATAACATCCTTGTCCAGTTCTTCACTGTTGTCTTCGACACACTTTTGTCACCATACACTGTCTGCATTCTGCGATGAATGTTAACTGGTCGACATCCTTCAGCTGTTAAAAACCTTATCACCGCTCGTTGATCAACTCTGGACGAATTCCACATTACACCCGCCATGTTTTCAGCGGTCTGCTGAGGATACTATGAGTAAGAGGATAATGAAATTGTGCAAACTTTACGGTTATTATTGGCTGTTAATACCAGAACTGACGTCAGCATGCGCATCGTACGTATGTTCACTTGTTGTAGTTAGGTCCAGTTTCATTTGAACACGCCTTGTATATACGCAGGAGGTGTAAATGATGAAATTGTTTTAGCGAATGTAATATGTAGGAGGTGTAAATAGTATAGTTGTATATGATTTAATAACTGGATATATGTGTACATTACGTAACCGTTAGTTGATGTAATCGATATGCGTTGTGCAAATTAGTTATCTATTGTAGACTCGGTAATCGGTGAAAGTAGAGTATAGGATGTACCTATAGTAGCTGATGTAATCGATGTAGTAAATGATGTACGTATTGTAGATGATGTAGTCAATGTTCGTGATGTTAATGATTTAACTGTGTATAGTTTGTAATCGATTTATTTGGTGTAAATGATGTAATCGGTTTAGGAATTGATGCACCGGTTTAGTTGATGTAATATATATAAATGTTGTAAATGGTATAGCTAGTGTAGTGGATATTTTCAATGTATGTAATGTAAGCGCTGGACCTGTTGATGCTAATGTAATAAATGTTAGTGTTGTAAATGTCGCATTTGAGACAAATTACATGTATGATGTAGTGCAAGGTGGCTTAAGTAATATTGTCCGTAGAATGTTGCGTTCGGTTGATGAAGCTATTGCAAATGAATCTGCAAGTGATACTTCTGTAGTTACAATAGGTTTTGTGAAATCTGTAGTTAACGTGTGGGATACATCTAGTGTAAGGTATGTTGTTGATGTCAGCTATACTGGAAACATAAGTATTGTAGTTGATGTAAATAATCATGCTACTTTATTGAATGTAGTTGCTAAATGTTCTCTCGGTAGTGTAAATAATGTAATTGATAAAAGTTATACTGTTTAAGTAATGTGGTTGATGTAAGGTCTTTTGGTAGTGCATATTATGTAATGGATGAAAGTGATACTGTTAGTTTAAGTAATTTAGTAGATGCAAATTATCTTTTTAGTAGCGATATTGTTAGTGTAAGTAATGTGTTTGATGTAAGTTCTCTTGATAGTGTGTGTAATGTATTCGATGTAAGTAATATGACTAGTGTTTGTAATGTAGTTGATGTAAGTTCTATTGGTAGTGTATGTAATGTATTTAGTGTACGTGATCTTGCTAGTGTAAGTAATGTAGTTAGTGTATGTGATCTTCCTAGTGTAAGTACTTTATTTTATATATGTTATCTTGCTAGTGTAAGTAATGTAGGTTTTATATGCCATCTTGCTAGTGTAAGTAATATAGGTTATATATGGCATCTTGCTAGTGTAAGTAATATATGTTATATATGTCATCTTGCTAGTGTAAGTAATATAGGTTATAAATGTCATATTGCTAGTTAAAGTAATGTAGGTTATATATGTCATCTTGCTAGTTAAAGTAATGTAGGTTATATATGTCATCTGCTAGTTAAAGTAATGTAGGATATATATGTCATCTTGGTGGTGTAAGTAATGTAGGTTATACATGTCATCTTGCTAGTGTAAGTAATGTAGGCTATATATGTCATCTTGCTAGTGTAAGTAATGTAGGTTATATATGTCATCTTGCTAGTGTAAGTAATGTAGGTTATATATGTCATCTTGCTAGTGTAAGTAATGTAGGTTATATATGTCATCTTGCTAGTTAAAGTAATGTAGGCTATATATGTCATCTTGCTAGTTAAAGTAATGTAGGCTATATATGTCATCTTGCTAGTTAAAGTAATGTATGCTATATATGTCATCTTGCTAGTTAAAGTAATGTAGGCTATATATGTCATCTTGCTAGTTAAAGTAATGTAGGCTATATATGCCATCTTGCTAGTTAAAGTAATGTAGGCTATATATGTCATCTTGCTAGTTAAAGTAATGTAGGCTATATATGTCATCTTGCTAGTTAAAGTAATGTAGGCTATATATGCCATCTTGCTAGTTAAAGTAATGTAGGCTATATATGTCATCTTGCTAGTTAAAGTAATGTAGGCTATATATGTCATCGTGCTAGTTAAAGTAATGTAGGCTATATATGTCATCTTGCTAGTTAAAGTAATGTAGGCTATATATGTCATCTTGCTAGTTAAAGTAATGTAATGTAGGCTATATATGCCATCTTGCTAGTGTAAGTAAGGTAGTTAATTTAAGATGCGCTGCAAGTGCAAGTGGCCTAGTTAATCAAACTGATGTACCTTATGTGATGTAATGTAAATTGTTATACAACTTTACACATTCTAGGTATGTGAGTGCACCAAGACAGAGACACTATGCCAACACCTTAATCTATCTGCGATTCCCCCAATAACTGGGGGGACACTCTTGGCTACTGTTCTGTACTTTGACGTAAGTAAATGTATCGCATATGTCCTTTTGTCAGCAATAACATTTGTTAGTAAATGTTTGCCTTTCTGGATTGTACTGACGAGTGTAAAAAAGTAAAGCATTACTGCTGTAGGGGTGTGAGGTGTTAGAGATCTCACATTTCAAAGGCTCGGCTATATGAGGGCGGTAGCCATCTCCTCTCCCTCGCTGCTTTTTACTTCCCAGACTGAACCGGTACCCATGTAAGGCTGGGTCGACCCGGGAGCCATTGCGGTCTGAAAAAAATTACCGCCTCAACTGGGGAATGAACCCAGGACCACTCAGATGCGAAGCCAGCGCGCTAACCACTGCCCTACGTGGCTGCACAGACGAGTGTACGCGTCTTTTAATCCGAAACCGCAGTGTTTTAGGTTATGACTAAAAGTTCAGCTGGTCTTCTTAAGCGCCTGAAATTTACTTCAAGGTGAGTGAGTCCACGATCCTAGATCTCATGTTAGTGGACGATTGTGCCGTTGTCAATTTACTCAGAACAAGATATGCAGTCCAACATAACGGAGTTGTCTGTTGCATGAAGTCACTTTGTTTTCACAAATAAGACCAGGATAATGGAGGAACTCGTCCAATCTACACCTAGGGAGTCGTACATCAGACTAAATTGTAATATAAGAGGCGTGTTCAAATCAAACCGGACCTAACTGCATGAAGTGAACATACGTACGATGCGCATGAAGACGCCACTTTTGATGTACATGTTATATACCAACCATCAAGTTTGCAAAATGTCATTATTCTCCGACTCATAGTTTCCTCACCAAACCGTTACAAACATGGCGGATGTGATACGAAATCCGCCCAGAGTTGATCAGCGAGCGATGATTCAGTTTCTAACAGCTGAATTATGTCAACCAGTTGACATTCCTCACATAATGTATGCAGTGTGGCAACGTAAAGCTCCGGCGACGGACCACCCGAATTGCTGCATCAATTTTGGGGATGGCATCTTCTGACCCAACAATATACGCCTGACCGTGTCTTGAACAATCTTTCGTTAACTCACGACATTCTTTAAACATCGTTGCCCAGTTCTTAACTGTTGTCTTCGACACACTTTTGTCACTATACACTGGCTCCATTCTGCGATGAATGTCAACTGGTCGACATCCTTCAGCTGTCACAAACAAAATCACAGCTTGCTGATCACCTCCAGACGTTTTCAGTGGCACACACGCCATGTTTTCAACGGTCTCCCAGTCGGAGGTATGTCATGTTTAAATCAGAAGTGACGTCATCATACGCATCGTACGTATGTTAACTTGTTGCACTAAGGTCCGCTTTTATTTGGACACGCCTCGTACATTGCCTTCGTCTACATACAACCGTTAGCTTCACCTAGCTAGCCAGTGCCCTTACTAGAGATGCCCCCTATAGCAAGATCTCATACAATTGCAGTTTAACGATTCTCCAGCATCCTGAAAGGTACATTCAGAGCATGCGATTTCATTGTCTTCCCGTTCACATGTTTGCAAGGTTATCGCCATTTTCGGTTACACAACAATAGAATGGAAACCCTTAATTATGACGTGGCTTATGGTTGATCTTTATTTTCTAACAGGAAATAAGGGTTCACCATTTGACTTGAGCTTGTTGATAACGGGGTTCAAACTGTGTTTCTTTGCTGCGTGAAGCGAGCTGTTCACTACTCTGCTGGTCAAAGGTCATAACGTCGCCGAAAACAGCGTCCAAGGATCAACGTGTGCTGGCCGTTGTAGTTGAGTCGAAAGGCCCTAGTCTCTCAGAGCAGTCAAACGAAACAGTCCAGTGTAAAGCGATGCTTGGCCTCAATGGAAATAAGGCCAGAGTGTCTAAATCCCCACTTACCTCCAGCCGTCTTGAGTGGTTGTCTTGTTACTGGTCAAAGATAGCTCAAGACGAGAGAGTGATGTTGATGACCAACATATTCAAGACAAAACAAAAGTTTAATGATGTTGCTATGATCGCAGACTATTGGCCTCTAACTAGCAAATTCTGCTACGTTGGGACACTTGATGTGGTATTCATTTATCTAAAACAAATATGAGCAAAAACGGATCCGCGAGTAAACATTTGAATGGCAATAATCGACGATCGCCAAACGGTAGTTCACGATGTATGATAGCTCGCGACGTGATATTTGGAAGCTCGCGAGATGATATTCTGTAAATCGTGAGAAAATATGATTGATTCATCGTTCGGAAAAGCTGATAGATTTTCAATGTGATTTGACGCTGAAGAGTATTGCCTCGGCTATAGAATCTGTGTGGCCGTTCGTCTAAACAGAAAAGTACACCTTTTTTATCTGGTTGCGCTTAAAGTGAAACCATGGTGTGTTCTACTCCCCTTTGTTTTTCACATTGAATGTGGTTAAAACAAATACAGAAACATGCTGACAACATCTTGATACCTGCATTCCAACGGGATTGAAAAATTACTCACCAAAATAAACAAATTGTGGAGGAAAATAAAAGCCACTCTTCTCCTCAAGTTACAATTCAAGTTAAGTGTGTTACAGTCATTCTGTTTCAATTACTAACACCTTTAAATGTCTATAACTATAAATTAATTGTACCGGTTTTTTAAAAATATAAACACTTTATGTCAGTATAGTATGGGACATTAATTTTCTAATGTTTTGTCTGTGTGTACGTTATGCATGTGTACAAGTTCGAATACGTGTCCATATGCGGAATGATACAAATGCAACACCTGGAAAGATAGCCCGCCAAAAAATGTGTTGTTTTTTTTAAAGTAACTCCAAAATATATTGAGATTTGCAACCACAGCCATAATTATAATATTATTCAGCATAAAAAAAAGAATATTTATGTATTTTGCTCCACACTCTCCCCCTGTACCCCCACACACACACGCACACATACGACGTATATCAACACACACGAGACACATCGATTTGGCAGTAAATGAGTCCTGTCGCATTGTAGCATGGTGCCGTAAGCGAACAAGAATGAGACACGTTTATGCAATCGCTGGTAAAGCACCACCAGAAATCTGGAGATGTGTTGAGTCAAAAGTCGAAAGGAAAAAGGCATCCTCGGACACCCCCATTTGTGGATATAATCCAGAAGACGGTCTACTGAAATCAAGGTGGTGTTTCCCTTCACAATGTACAATTAACAAACCAGAAACCTGAGCAAATTGTCTCCAAAATTGTCCGTCAAAGATATGATAAGGTAAGGATAGTCAAAGAAAAACGTGCCGCATGGCTTAAAATGGCATACCTTGTGTGGAGAGCCCTGAGCAGATAACGAACGGGAGTGTCCAAGTGTAGATCGAACTTGAAAAAACTGGGGATGTGGAGCCATCCAAGACATCGAAAACCTGAATAACTGTCCAAGAATGCAAGAATCATGTGCTTTGGCAAAACATATGGCAGCAAATGAAAGCGTTTTTAGGGCAGCTAATTTCTGGTCCAATACTTTGTGAGGTTTTCGGACACGGAAAGTAGGTTAGTATCGCTCCACCTTTGAACTAGAATTGACTACAATCTAAAATATTTTAAATGAACATGTTTTGTGTGAAAGTCATTCTAGAAACATTGATTTTATAGAGCATTACATTCTAGGAATGAAGCACACTTTGTATCAGGAACCAGGATACGCCACTGATTGTCAGTTATCTTTAATAATTGTATCCACAGTACAATATGATCACAACCATACCAGCTGGGAGTCTACCACCCCACCAGACGGAGATAACTTTCTTGGACAACCCCATAACAACCATTGACGCCAGTGCCTTTGATGACTCGTCCACAACCCTCAGAACCCTGATGTTCTCCAATGCCAAGTTCACGAAGATCCCCGATGCATTTCTTCACTTAAACGCCCTGGAATATCTGGACATGACAAACATTCCCATTTTAGACTGGAATGATCAAGCCATGAAGCAAATTGGTTTAAAATTAGAAACTATTTATCTAGAGAATGTTGGGCTTACAACTTGGCCAAATTGGACACAATATTTTTCTCAACTTTTCGAGCTCAGTATAGTTGCTACTTCCTTCTCGTTTATTCCAGATAATGCATTCGAAGGTGTGACTAATAGCTTAAAATCATTGAGTCTTATCAATTGCAAACTGGCAACGGTTCCGAAGGCATTTTCGACACTTCAAATCGTTCAATCCATTCAGCTGATGAACAATAAAATCACAAATATTACCTCCCTTTCTAGCTCTCATCAACTGTATTCCCTATCGCTAAATAATAACAGCATCTACGACTCGAAAGCCCTTAGCGATATCTTACGTCCACACGGCGCCACTTTGTCAGATGTGGATCTAGTCAGCAATCATCTGACTTCCATTCCAGATTTGTCGTTCCTGACAAAGGTTGGAAGCCTAGATTTATCCACAAACAGAATATCCGACCCTAGTTCTGGAGCCCTGCCTTCATCTTTATACGGCCTAGATTTAAGAAACAATTTTCTAACATTTATCCCTGAGATATATTTTACTTTACCCAACACATTAAGTATGCTACTGGCTTACAATGTCATAGCAAATATAAGAGAAACTGACTTTCCTACCTGGGTATTGGACACGGACTTTAGTTACAACCAAATAACGGAGCTTACTGACAAAAGTTTTCCCCAAAATTGCAGCATTACTACTTTAAACTTAAACAACAATCCACTTGTAAAAATTTCAGAACTTGCTTTCAAGGGTCTTTCTCGTCTTTCAGATTTGTACATACAGAGAACCAGGTTAACCCGTCTACCCCTAACTCTTGGATCGCTCCAGAGTTTGACCTCCTTAGATATGATTGGAAACACTGGCCTCGTTTGTACGTGTCTGGAAAAGGGTTTGGAGGCGTGGATGACGAAGTCTCCTGACCGGTTCATTTTGGGCACTTGTGGTGAAATTCGTATTTATGAGTTCTTCGTAACTTTGAGCCCATCTTGTCCATCGCAGAGTACTCTTTCTGATAAATAGACAAAAGAGAGTGTGGTAGAGAGGTTAGAAGACAAGTTTGTTATTTTGCAAACATAGATTTGGTCTGCATAAAAAACTTTAGTTGTGTTTTTATTATCAAGGGTTAAATACAATACTAGCCTGCACACTGTTCAACGAATAAAATGTCACATGACCTTTATTCCACAGGCTTAGAAATTGACCATTTGCCTTGACGACATAAGTATATTGTTGTACATAGTTGTTGCTGGTGTTGTTGTTTTTGTTGTTTGATGCTGCTCATGCTGAGACAACTCTGGACAATGCTACTTTCCTAGCTGATTGCAGTTGCTCTTCTTACATCCCAAAGCGAACTTGAGAAGATGGTCAGGGGTGCTCCTGGTCGTAGTGCAATACGCGGCTCCCCAGCAAGCTCACAACTACGAGACTACAGAGTCGCTCCCTACTTAGTTGGCCAGGCTGCTGTCTCAAGGGGCACAACGAGGTTGTGAGGTAGAGCCTAGATTTGCATGTTTAACCTGAACCATGATAACTCTTCGTTCCCTGTTCGAACATGTGTACGGGTGTGTGTCTGTGTGTGTGTGTGTACATGTGTGTGTGTATGTGTGTTTTGATGTGTATATGTGTGTATGTGTGTTTTAATATGTGTGTATGTGAATGTGCGTTTGTGTGTGTTTGTGTGTGTTTGTGTGTGTGTGTGTATGTGTGTGTATGTGTGTGTTTGTGTGTGTATGTGTGTTTGTATGTGTGTTTGTATGGGTATGTGTGTGTATTTGTATGTGGGTGTTTGTGTGTGTGCATGTGTGTATATGTGTGGGTGTGTGTATGTGTGTGCCTGTTTGTGTATGTGCGTATGTTTGTGTGTATATGGATGTGGGTGTTGTGTGTGTATGTGTGTTTGTATGTGTCTGTCTGTGTGTTTGTGTGTGTATGTGTGTATGTGTGTATGCGTATGTGGGTGTATGTGTGTGTGTGTGCATGTGTGTTTGTATGTGTGTGTGTGTGAATGTGTGTTTGTGTGTGCTTATTTGTGTATTTGCGTATATGTGTGTAGTTGTGTGTGGGTGTTTGTTTGTATGTGTGTTTGTATGTGTGTGTCTGTGTGTTGGTGTGTGTAAGTGTGGATGTGTGTGTATGTGCATGTGTGTGTATGTGTGTGTGCATGTGTGTGGGTGTGTATTTGTGTTTTGGTGTGTATGTGTGTATGTGTGTGTATGTGCATGTGGGTGTATGTGTATGTGCATGTGTGTGTGTTTGTATGTGTGTTAGTGTGTGTCTGCATGTGTGTATGTGAGTATGTGTGTGTCTATGTGTGTCTGTGTGTGTGTGTGCGTGTGTGTTTCTTTTCGGCCCTTTTCTTAAAAGCTTAGTGTATAGCATCAATCAATACCTACCAACTCCCCGTGGAGCACATGTCTTTAATAAATAAACACATGACATCATCTATATACGTTTTTCTTATGCTTGTTTTCTTTGTTTTATCTTCAAAATGTGTGTACGTGAGTGTGTGTGTATGTGTGTTTTTGTGTGTGTGTGTGTGTTCATGTCTGTGATACCTACTAAAGATTAGATGGTAGGAAATGGTGCCATATACATATGTATTCCAGCGATTGAGCATCTCAAGTGTATACACAATGATTGTGTAGCATATCTGAAATCGTCTGGCCATGTTGATCAAAGTCTACATAAAGAGCTGCTTTATGGTGGACTCCAAAAGGGCAAGAGTACATACTGCGGGCTGTGGAAAAGGTACAAGGACACACTTAAGAGATCGCTGATCCAGTGCGGTATTAACCGCGTGGACTGGGACAAAATCGCCACCATTCGCCAATACTGGCGCAGCCCTATTGCTGCGGGTGTACAGAGACATGAAACATGGCGAATAAGTGAGGGTATCCAGAGACGATCGCTATGCAAGTCTGCTCACATCAACCCATCTTAAACTTGTGGGCATAGTAGGTGTCTTATCTCCCTGTACAGAGTGCAATAGACAATTCAAAACTCAGATTAGCTTATTCAGCCATCTTCACACTAATGCGAACAGCAAATGCTGACATAGTGGTCCGCATTCGATTACGATCGACAAAACATGTGTACGCATAAGAAAACACTAAGACAATCATGCAACCGCTTCTATCCTCAGTCGTCTTGAAAATATATGTCCACTGAATCAGGTTAGTTGAGGACGAGAAAGTGAGGTTCACATGCACAATTCTCTTTCACTATAATCCAATTCACGCGCAAGTCTGTTTAACGTTCGCTGCACCAATGTTTACTAGAGTGTGTCGGACTCACTACAGGCCTCTGGATTACATGTATCACGTTTAAGCCAATCAACGTAGTTTAATCAAATGTCACAATGGCATACCTTGGTATGTGATAAACATAATGAGCTCACAGTACACGTTGCAAGTGGTCGTATTAGCCTACTGGCATTCCTGTACACGCATCTCCGTGTTACGGAAGGTATTCACTAACGCATAACGAGTCACAGACTCAATTTCTCAACGAATGTTTACTTGAAGTGTCTTGAGATTTTTTGGTTTGCTGAGAAACACTTTGCCTTTCAACATGCCCAATAGGAAAGATTCAGGTAGGGTACGATCATGCAACATTGGTCCCATAGAAATGACACGATCTTCAAAGTAGGAAGACATTTCAGCGAAGCTGACATTTAAGGTGTGGCATGTGGCTCCATTCTGCTAAACATAACTAGTACGTAGTTCTTCGTCTAACCCCACCCTCTCCCCCCAAAAAAAAAAAAAATACAATCCAACATCATTCCAATCTTCTAACCCTTAAAATGCAATCCGATACCGTCCCTTTCTGTACACTTTATATTCAATCATCCACCATCAATATCACCATGCCTTTAATTTCAATCAAACACTATCATTATCTCCTTTTCCTTAAATGTCAATCCTACACGAACATTTCAATCATACACCATCCTTATCTCCGTGCCCCCCCCCCCTTAATATTCAACCATAGACCATTATTATCTCCGTGCCCCCCCCCCCCCCCTTAATATTCAACCATAGACCATTATTATCCCATTGCTTAAATATTCAATTACACAGCATCGTTGTCTCATTGCCGTAGACTGGAAATAACTTTCCGTCCAATCAGAGAGTACGCCATACCAATGTCCATGCAAAATAATGTATGTTCCGCTTTTTGGACCTTATCTCACTTGGGAACTGATAAGCATTGACCGCAGATAGTTGAGGTCTCTACTTATTATGAGTAAACAAGTCACTTACCAGTTTTGGCGTCTTTCCAGTAACACACCAACCCACCTCCCCTGCATGTTTACATCACAACCATTTTGGATTTCAGTTTATACAAAGATCCGATCTTGTGACTG
The DNA here is from genome assembly GCA_036924085.1 of Ariolimax columbianus. Lineage (NCBI taxonomy): Eukaryota > Metazoa > Mollusca > Gastropoda > Stylommatophora > Arionidae > Ariolimax > Ariolimax columbianus. Next base: position 17,303,016 of record JAVGWX010000020.1, on the reverse strand, counting down.
CAGACATTTTTTTTTAAACAGTATAACCTGATGTGTCTAAGCAAGCGACAATATCATCTTGAAAAGGTCAAAGACTAGGCACGAACATTTTTTAATTCTTTCCAATATAATACATCACTCTGACCTGGTCTAGTCCCTCCATATTTATATCGAGTGGTTTGCGGAGGCCTTTGTGCATGACAAGGACAAGAATAGCACCACTGCACCAGAGAGAGCATCTTGTAAGAGAGAACTAACTATGGGCCATGTTTAGGTGGTTTGTTAAGAGCAGCTTAGATGGCGTCTAACAGGCTACGGGTCTATTTTGCTCTAGTGTTTGACTCAATTAAGATGGACTCGCACAGTTAACCACTCTTCGAGGCACTGACCCCAACGAAGCAGAGTAATAAGCTGCTCGAGCCTAACCCGCTAAGAGGGAAATCCTCCAACCAGCGGCTCCATCCAGATCATGCCAGAGGTGACACTTGCATAGGAATATCCTCTTCTGTAGAAGTACATGTCCATTAATATATCTATCACGAGTTGTAGATATCTTCAAGTCTGTTTCTGTGTTCCTGTTGACTTTGTGGAAGTAACCTCGGAGTCGTTTTGTTTATCTCCTGGTGAAGTCACAAGGCAATTCCCTCTATATATTATTGATCGATTTTGCCCATCACTACCTCTGCAGCTTCTATTTATTGTTTGTCTTTGTCTTTCGACTTATAGTCTCTATAGAATAGAAGGGCACTCGCTTCTCACGAAACGGTACTGGATTCATTCCCTTTATCAACACGCACCTGTCGGTCCACCTTCGAATGGGTAGCTGGCTTACTACTAGAAAGACATCAAGGACCAAAATCACCATAATACCTCAAAGTAAGCAGCTCACATCTATTTGAATGATGTTTTCAAAACTTCATTCTCGATGACAGTGTCCATGGAACTAATATTTATAGTTTCTAAAGGGTGGGTCAGCTGGTCTCATGCTCAGTAGTTGCATGTACTTATATGTCTGGTAGATTACAGCGGATCGGTTGTCTTTTACAGATTGTCTTTCATGAAATTGACGTTCTATGGGAGAGTTGGCCGCGGATCGAGTGTGTTATGTATTGTCTTTCATGAGAGTGACTTTCTATGGGAGAGTTGGCCGCGCATCGAGTATGTTATATATTGTCTTTCATGAGAGTGACTTTCTATGGGAGAGTTGGCCGCGGATCGAGTGTGTTATATATTGTCTTTCATGAGAGTGACGTTCTATGGGAGAGTTGGCCGCGGATCGAGTGTCTTGCATATTGTCTTTCATGAGAGTGACGTTCTATGGGAGAGTTGGCCGCGGATCGAGTGTATAACATATTGTCTTTCATGAGAGTGACGTTCTATGGGAGAGTTGGCCGCGGATCGAGTGTCTTGCATATTGTCTTTCATGAGAGTGACGTTCTATGGGAGAGTTGGCCGCGGATCGAGTGTATAACATATTGTCTTTCATGAGAGTGACGTTCTATGGGAGAGTTGGCCGCGGATCGACCAACAAATTTGAGAAAGTGACGTCACAGGATAGTCCATTTTTTTTAAAATGTTGGGGGATGTCAAATATCCTGCGAGAACAGAAGAGAATTACTGTTTACGCTGAGGCTTATTCCTGCCATCTTAGCAATGAATTTCTTGAAAATATCAACGTTGGTCCATGATCAGGAGAGTAGAATCCAGTTTCTACGACAGAATTGGTTTAACAATGATGGCGGTGTCCTCATCCAGCAGGCGGTCATTGATTGATTTCAAAATGTCACTTTCAAAATCCATAATTATAATCCAAGAAATCGAAATGGTGTATGCCTCATGCCAGTCTGCCGAAGGTTATCTGACAAATATTCAGACTCAGAACGGATCATTGCAGATTGATGGTCCACCTCCACAGAGTGGATCTCAGAGACACCGCCAAATGTGAATGTGGAACACCAAAGTAAACACCAGATCATATCCTGCAGGACTGCCCTATTTATAAGGACTAAACAAAGATAGTCTGACCCAGGGTAGCGCCCATGCTCGGAATGTTCTAGAGGACCGACGAAGACCTGAAACAGACATTCTCCTTCTTGATCTTCACTGGGCTAAAAGCCTCCAGTTGATCGAAGGAGAAGAAGAATTGTGGCAGTGGTTCTATAAGTTTCTGTCACACACAGAAAATCTTCTAACTCAGGGGAGGTAGACGTCACTGTTGGTAAAATCTTTCGACGTCACATCATGGTTTTAATGTCTATAATTGTATTTTTACACACACTTACATATATTATAATTGTTACCCTTAACTGTTATTATTTCTTTGAGTAGCTTATTGAGTCATTTATGAGTTTAAAAAATAGCACCACTGCTTTCCTCACCGAGAAAGAAGCATAACGTCAGTTGAACGAAAAAGAAGTTGAAGTCATGTGCTCTACAGGGAGCCTAACGGTTTTAATGATTTTGATATTTATATATCATGTTCCACGCTGAAGTCTGTGATATTGTTTACTTCATAACAACAAAAACCTCACGATGGACAGCTCGGACTCAATGTAGAAAAAAATTCCTGAATATCCACTTGACCACACTGACCATCTACCAGTGAGATTGACGTAATAGTCTTCTCTAGAGCCTTCTCCATGCAGGTACAAATTAACTGAAAACAATTGCTCATATCTAAATTGTTCAAGCTCACGAGTGAAGCGATGGCAAGAGGCATTCGTGTCAGTTTAGTGTTTTGCAGATTCAGATGTAGCAGTGCATGGAGATTGTTAAAAGCTCCAATAGAAATTTGCGTTATCGGGTTGTTATTTAAATTTAAAACGACAATTCCAAAATTTAAGGGAAAGCTTGTGTTTGTCAGCTCTCTGATGAGATTGAACCCCAATTCCGCATACCTTACTTTAGGATAAAAGTCCGTTCCTCGTATGTCCTGTATAGAGTTGTGATCCAGAAGCAAGGACTCAACTGACATAAGGCTAGCCCATACGGAGGGAATCAATGGCAAACTGTTAAAAGTTAAGTCCAAATCGGTAATTCCGGGCGGTAAAGCTCCAGACATAGAATCTGATATCAGATTGTGAGATAAATATATATTTTTTATCTCCTTCAGGAAAGATAGGTCAGGAATAGCTGTAAGCTTATTAGTTGTAATATCAAGAGAAAATAGTGAGCTCACGTACGAACGTAAGGAATTGCTCAAAACTTTTGCGTCAGATAAACTGTTGTCATTCAGGGACAAAATAGACAACTTGTTTGATTGAGGCAGCCATGTTAAATTCGAGATTTGATTAGAAGGTAAGTTTAGCGATATTAAGGCAACCAGATTAGCAATTGTTCTGGGTACAGAGGTAAGACTTCCGTTAGCGATGGACAAACCGGTTAGGCTGGTGTTAAGCATATCTAGCGCGGTGTCAGGAACCGACGAAATTGAAGTGTCGTCCAAAGATAGTGCGAACAGATTGGGAAAATATTGAATCCAACTAGGCCAATTCGTTAAACCAACATTCTTAAGATCCAGATTTGTTATAGTAGAACCTATTTTCTTTAACACGTTTTCGTTCCAATCAACTATTTTTGTCTCGCCAATGCTCAAATATTGTAGACTTTCTAAAAACAGAAAAGCATCAGGGATACGTGAGAACCCAGCTTGTGAGAATCTCAGGGATGTCAATGTGGTGCCCAACCCTTCAAAGGCAGTATCATCAATGGTTGTTATCGGGTTAAACGATAACGTTATAGTGCTCAATCCCGAAGGCAGGCTTCCAGAAGGTATCCTGGTCAAATTGTTGCTCTGAGGAATGAACGCAAACATAACGCTTTGTTAAAGGGAAAGGAAATATACAATGATTCAGTACAATCAGCTTTGTTAAAGGGAAAGGAAATATACAATGATTCAGTACAATCAGTTTTGTTGAAGGGAAAGGAAATATACAATGATTCAGTACAATCAGCTTTGTTAAAGGGAAAGGAAATATACAATGATTCAGTACAATCAGTTTTGTTAAAGGGAAAGGAAATATACAATGATTCAGTACAATCAGTTTTGTTAAAGGGAAAGGAAATATACAATGATTCAGTACAATCAGCTTTGTTAAAGGGAAAGGAAATATACAATGATTCAGTACAATCAGCTTTGTGAAAGGGAAAGGAAATATACAATGATTCAGTACAATCAGCTTTGTTAAAGAGAAAGGAAATATACAATGATTCAGTACAATCAGTTTTGTTAAAAGGGAAAGGAAGTATACCATGATTCAGTACAATCAGTTGTGTTAAAAGGAAAGGACATATGCAATGACTCAATACAATCAGCTTTGTTAAAGTTGTCAATATATTTGGTTGTTTAAAGTCTCTTGGTAGATGTGCAGTACGATAGGTTGTTATTTCTTTCGTATTATTTTATTGAAACGACATCAGGTAGTATACATATATCCTATACTGAAAACGAAGGTTTATACACCAACAAGGCCACCATTTTTGATTATCATTAAGGAAAAACAATTGAAATTTAGCTTTTACACTAGGCTGAACTTATCAATCTGTCTTGTCTTGTCCACGTGTGCCGTGAGGCGAAGTGAGCAGTGGTGATGCGATGTGAGTAACCATAGTTTTCTATCAAGTGTCAGACTAAAGTAGCCGTTATCACTTGACGATTTAGAATATCTGCAACATTTCCCATCCATATAGTCATTGGTATGCAACTGGTATGAAAATCTGTCGCCGGGCGTTATAGGCGCACAATGGTAGTTTGTCAGGTTGCATTCTCATTAGATGGCCGAACCACGTGATTCTCTCCTTATCAGCATATTTAGCGAAGGATCTTGTTTGAACGATGTTTTGCATCTCTTTATTGTACATTGTCTCTCCTAGCTCATGAGATATCTCATCTCACAAGCCTACATATTTCTCTATAGGGATTTGATTAGAGTCCACATTTGTCACCGGTAATAGAGCATTGGCATGAATATACTGTTAATCAGCGATCTTTTTTCTGAATTTGTTTATTAGAGTGTTTTATTAATAGCGACAACTGGTACGCAATTACATTTGCTTTTTGGCACCTCAATTTTTTTTGTCTAAACTTCCATCACGTGAAAACAATGACCACGTATTTGAATTAAGTTGTGTAACCGGGGTTTTGTTTGTCATAATCTTCAAGTTTTCAGGCGATCTGCGTATCTGCAGAGTTCCATTATCAGATCAACTGGCCTTTATTCACAACCATATAGTTGGTTGGTTATTGATCCAGCGGGGTGTGCGTCTCTCCTGATTGGCCGAATGTCAAATAGTGGTATATGCAAGTATCAGTGAGCTGTTGTTCAGCTCCATACAAAATGTTACATTTGTCTGCCATAGAAGGACGAAGCTGTTTCCTTTCACCATCAAGCGGCAGACATTCACAAGTATGGTGTTCAGCCGTTCTATAGGAATGTGTGCACAGCTGCCACTCTGGAGTATGTTCTGGTTGTATTCTGCTCACGTGACTGTTAAGTTGCATGTATTGAGTTTACAGTCGGAAAATGGTCCTTTGATCTCCCACTTTTCAGGAGGATGCTGTTCTCTTTGGGATGGACATGTGTTTGTAGCAACAAGCATGCACCCGTTAGTTCTGTAAGGAGATCCCCGCAATTGTAGTAACTTCAATATATCGTGACATTTGTGCTATTAAATGTGCACATGTGAATACACAAACACACACACACAGACACACACACACAGACACAAACACAGACACACACACACACAGACAGACGTATGTCATCCTTTTGAATAAAGTCTTATATTACGACTGTCGGGAAGGAAGACAGGTTAGTCAGGGTCAAGCAAAAACATACTGTCCATAACCCTTACTTTGGCTTCCTCGTAGCCCTTCCTAGAAAAGGGCTGTTTTCATGGTAGCCTGGCTAAAACGGAGATAGATCGACATGATCCCCGTAGTAGTGAGCTACACTCAAAAGATGCCAAGCATAGCGCAACCACCTAAAAGACCGCGATCCATCTTCATCAGCATGCTCGAGGTATGAGGGAAGCTACGACAACTCGCTACTTAACGTCCTTTTTAGCGTGCACAAAAGAGAAATCCTACTCATTGTGGGCATTCAACAACAACAACAATAACTACAACTGCAGCACGTCCTCACGGA